>QKQZ01016983.1:0-47403 GCA_003595255.1 Solenopsis fugax | reverse complement strand
GTCCTCGTCCGTGCGCGCTCCGAGGAACGCAAATTCGCCGAGGCGTGCAACGGTCCCGGGCGCGCGGCGCTCTCTGGCATCTGGTCCGGCCTGTTCCGGCCCGTTCCGGCCCGGTTTCTCAGGTAGCCGATATTAGGTAGCCGACGTGCGCGTACCGTTTCTTCGTTGCAGCCGCATACCTACGACCCGAGAGACCAGGCCGTCTCGCCGTTCACGTCGATGGCCGCCCGTCCCATTCATCCTCTTCGCGAAATTCCCTCTTGCGCTCTCAAACTCTCGACTCTCCTCGTCGCGCGTAAACAACCGTCGTTGTTCGCTCGCGCGTGTTTTTCTCTTTTTTTTTCTTTCTTTCTTTCTTTCTTTTTCCTTTCCTCTCCCCGTTCTATTCAGCCGAGACGAGTGCGCGCTCGTACAGCCGTCCGTCGTATTCGCGCGAGCGAGCACTCGATGCTCCACGAACGACGACGCGAGACAACGCCGACGTGACGTGCGTCTCGACGCGATGTCATAGCGGAGCTTCTTTTTTTTTTTCCTCGAGGAAAATTACACGTTGCCTCGTCGACGCCCGTGATGGATTTCCACGTCGCCAGACGTTCAACGTCCTGGCGACCCGAGGACGACCGCTGTTTAATCTGTTCAAAAATTATTTTCGATAGGCAGAGCCGATCTTCTGACCGTTCCATCCTGTCTGTCCTGTGAGCTGTGATGAATTTCTTCACGCATTTGTGATTTAGGACGCGCCTGTCCGATAAGATATTCAGGACTTCCAATATCCTCTCGTTGCTGCGGATGCGTCACACTTATCTCATCAACAGAATGAATGCGACTCTTTAAACATCCAGCGGAGAAACGTGATTCATCTATAGCCGATCTTAGAAGTTTCATGTGGTATTCGCGCGTGTTCCTGCGTACGCTAAATTAAACATGTCGGGCTTCCAGATTTTTCCTCTTATCTCGTTCATCAATTGGAACGACTTTTTGCTGCACTAGGAAAAAAAATGTGGTGCTTTCAGTTTAGCGTCTTTTAATAACTAAATATTTTGTTATTACAGTGAGTCACTGAGAAAGGAAAACAACAATCGTCGATAAAAATACTAAAGTTTAAATTTGTACTAAATTTATTTTATATTATTTATTTCAAACAGAAGAGATTAAAAACAAATTTTTATTGCAACTTGTGTTAAAATAAAAGAAATGATAAACTAATATAATTGCATCAATTTTTCTGCATTGAGAGAAAAAATGACTAAATTTCAATAAATCATTATTTGAATACTTACAATGAATTATTTATTAAATGTAAATAAATATTTATTTTGTACAAGAACCATTAATTTAACTATAATTTTTTTTATTGAGTAAATATTTCATTGCAATTATTCAAATAAATATTTATTAAAATTTAGTAATTTTTTCTTTCAGTGTAGATGGCTTTATTTTCGTGACTACCACTGTATAACAAAAATTTTAGTTGCTTGTACGAAACACATGTAGATGAAAAAGTAATTGTTTATACTAATTAAACAACTTCGTTCAATACATTTTAATCAAAACATTTTTCCTAGTGTGGCTTGTTATAGTTGTCAAATCGCTTTGACAGACCACGCAAGATATGCGTCGCGGTATTATCTCATCTGTTATTTGTATTTGTTAAATGGCTCATTATCGTTATCTTCGACGTGTTCACGTGATCGTCGCGCGATCTTCTCGAGAATCTAGAATCACGGAAATCTCTCGCACGTCTCGGTTTCACTTACAATTAGCTAACAGGTTGATTAAGCGTTTCTCTCCATCACACCAAATGAACCACTAGATACAGAATAGATGTTGACATTTTCTGTTATCGGGCGAGATCTTACGCCTGATAATAATTTGAAAAAAAAATGAAATTTATATATTCTGCTTTTTTTGCTTCTGAACCGTTATTTGATTTTGATTGGAATTTATACTGCAGGAAATGTACATTATTAAATTAATAATCGATTTGCTATAATTAATTACGTGACATTACATTTAATCAGGGTTGGGTAAATTAATATATTTTTTTAACTAAATTAAGTTAAAGCTAATGGCTTAAATTAATTTAATTACGTTAAAGTTATATGAACAAAAAACTAATTAAAAGTTATGTTACGAATAAATTAAGTTAAATTAGAAATTTTTTAAGTTAGATTACTCAAAACAATTATAACATAGATCATCAAAGAAATTTAATAATTTATTTGTAAATAAAATTTTTATGAAGTAACAAAGAAATATTGTTTTCTAAGAGGGAATGTATTTTTTCTTTTACATAGATAAATTTTTAACTTGGGGTTAAAAGTTAATGAATTATATCTATGTGTTTCAAAAATAACTGGTTAAAGTTAAAAATTAAACAATTTAAAATTAACTAATTGTAAGTTAAAGTAAAAATTACTAATTTAATTAGTTACTACCCAACCCTGCATTTAATATATTAAATTTACATATTATAAATATACATCTTGTATATACATGTATATAATAATTAAATATATTAAATAAATATGTATATTTAATATATTTAATATTAATATACATTTAATATACATTTATTTGTTTAATTAAGTTTGTAATTTAATATATGTAATTTACCGATGAGCTAATACTTATATTGACGTGTACTAGTTTTCACCCTCCATGTACCATTCATCTATCCGGCACTTATCCGTTGAGATCTTCATTTCGCCTTGAGCGAGCTTGTAATTTCATGACTTCACAGTATCGATTTTTTTTGATAAATGCCAGCCCTCCATCGTGTACTTGCCACCCTTCTGCCATCGCGACTTGCTTATTAAATGCATCATCTACGTATCTATTCGTCCATCGAGCCTTCCAATTCGCTTTAGGTGAATACTTATTGTAATCCGACGACTGTACAATTAAATATCCCTTTTCCTTTTGGAAGATAAGTGAAATTTTGTAAATCGCCCACCTCTTTCAGTTAACAGCATTCTATCGCATCGTTCTTCCGTTTCTCCTCTCTTTAACAACTGCTCTATCTGTCGTCCACTTTATCTTGCCTCTCTCATTGTCAGTAGATGTGCATTTTATCCTACGACCTTATAGTTAAACAAGGTTGTTGAGATTGAAGCACGTACAAGGGAAAGTCCATTTTCTTCGTGTTACTACATGCACATTGTTTGAAGGCCTCGTTCTCTATGTTCTGCAATAAATATGGAGCAATGTTTCTATGTCGCAGATCTCTGTGTGAAAAACTCCTTGAGCTACATTCCAAAACATCCTCTTCAAGGAAAATTTTACTCGATATAATACACTGAGAGAAAAAACATCGTAAAACCAAAAAATTTTACTTAACACAAAAAAATTATTTACTCAGTAGGCAAATAATAGATTATTTACTTGCAGTCAAATAAAAAATTTCTTAATTGAAATATTTATGTAAATAAAATGAAAATTTTTAATCAAATAATTTTTTTTCTTGCAGTTTAAAAACATATTTACTGTTAGACTGTGTTCTTATATTCAAGTTAATCAGATTTTTTAAATCTAAGAAAACAATTAAATTTAATAATATTAGCTTATTTGTAAAATCATTATTTAAATATAAAAAATGTAAAAATACAAAGTTATAAACTCAAGGTAATATATCTATTTACTTAAACTGAACAAACAAGTGCTTGCTTCAAAATTCAAAAAATATGATTTTAAGAAAATGTATTCTTTTCATTAAAAAAATTTTTTTCTTAGTGTACAATGAACGTTATGTATATTATATATTTCGAATAAAATTTTCTTCGGAAAGAACGTTTTGGAATCTAACTTTGGTCTACCTGTCGAAGGCTAAAGCCTATTGCACAATGAAAAGCACAGGCAACAGGAACAGAGAACAAGAGCAATAGACTTCGCAACTTTTGATTGACTCACAGATTTTTTTCGCTGCTTCCGATTGGTTGAAATCTATTTACCTGTGGTTATTCCCTGGCTGTTCCCGTCGCCTGTGTTTTTTTTTTTCATTGTGCAACAGGCTTTAGGAAACTCGCCCTTATTGTGAATCTCGTCCGTTCGTGAGTTCGTGACCATACAATCGGCATTCTTCTTGGCAAAATACCGTTCTTCTTCTCGGCCGCGCATCTCCATCGGTGGATACATTTTTGGGAAGAGTATTTTCGTTTCTTCTCCCGCGCCCCGTGCTACCTGCCGTCATCGTCGTCTTCGTTGTTTTCGCCGCCGACGACGACGACGACGACCTGTAACCGCGATATCCCCGAAAACCAGTTCGCGCTCGCCGGGAGTTTTGCCTTTTCGGTTGCTAGCCGCGGGCGACGTTCCTCGTGTCCCCCTCGCACAGTTTCTCCTGCGTCCTCCTCTCCTCCTCCAATCCTCCTCCGGTATTCTTTCTGCGCGCACCTCTCCTGCCCCCCTCGCTCAACGATCCCTCTTCCCTTCCCTGCCCCTCGCACCTTGCCCGTGAAGGAGCGTACGTTCTTTTGCTTCCTTTCCCGTGAAATCCTCGACGGTCACGACGGCGACAACGTCGGCTTTGCGACCGACTCGCGTCCCAACAGAGAAAGAGAGAAGAGAGATATATTTTGTATTTCAGGAAAAAATTGTCTGTTGGATACAGGATATGCTTTGCGTCTAGACAATCGCATATTTTCGCATCGCTGTAAAAGGTTTTTAATGATCTGCCTTTTTCTTTTGGAGAAAAAAATTACTGTCACAACAAATGACAAAACACTAGAGTAGGATCGAGCATTTACGTGTAAAATATAAATAGTCTATATTACGTGTATAAACTTATATTTTACGTGTCATTTATGTAATATAGTACTAGAATATTTTATGAAATTTTTTTATATTTTTGATAATGTTTTTGGAGAGATATAACCCATACATCCTTAAGTATAAAAAATATGAATCTTATATTAACAAATCTGAGTTTAGTAAGAACAGTCATAAAATAAAAATATACATGGATTATAGAAGATTTAAATTTTATCGTAGAAATAGTGAAAATTATATATTCCATTTTTTTATTTTTAATATTGTATATTTTTGTTTTATGACTGTTCTTACTAAACTCAGATTTGTTAATATAAGATTCATATTTTTTATACTTAAGGATGTATGGGTTATATCTCTCAAAACATTATCAAAAGTATAAAAAAATTTCATAAAATATTCTACTACTATATTTGAGTATCTGCATAAAATTTGAGCACAATTCACTTATTGATTTAATTTTTTGTTTACTCCTGATTTTTATGTAAAATCTCGTTTTTTTTTATTGCGTTATCTAATTTATAATAATTTACATTGTATTGTTTATTGTTTACATGAAAAAGATGTGTGTAAACATAATATGAACAATACGTAAATAATCCATGTAGACGTAATCTTGAAATTCACGGCACAATCTTGATTACGGTTACAAAAAAACGTTACAAAGGTTGCGGATGTTTGAGATATTTCTTTCAAATTGTAAGAAAAAGAGCGCGAAACGAGAAGCCTAACGATATCTCTCGATGCCACATGGATTTCCGTGAACCGGCGACATGGGGATAAGAATCGTGGAATCGCGAACGTTTAAAAGCCCTAAATGGATTAGACGTCGCACGCGTTCATCTTCCCAGAAGAATTCTTACGTACATATGTTCGCGTTCCGTGCGCATAAAATCGATTCCCTCTGCTTGCCATTGACGTCCCTGTGTCTTCTCTCTCTCTCTCTCTCTCTCTCTCTCTTAATAATTCATTCGCGCATTCCGCGCGCCATAATTTTCGTTACTCATCCCCGTTACGGACTCGACACGCTCGATCGTATACCGAAATTCGTACGGTGTATCGAATTGTTTCCTTCGTTTCATTCTCTTATCGATTGATCCGTGTTCGTCTTAACAAAAGTATTCGAAAATTTCTGACCTACAAACGCGAAAGACTGAGAATCTCGAACGTAACAAATCTTTTTTTCAATTAATTTTGATCACTATGATTTTTATTTGACGAGTGCTCGTCTTTTAACTCACCACACAGAATTGTTTTCATTTCTCTTACCGTTAACATGAAAGTTTCAACTAATTATATTTTGCTATTTATTTCATTTTATATTTTGAACGGGGGTTTTTTTAAATCAGAGTACAGTAAATTTATGTAAAAATCGTAATAATATATTTTTATAATATTTCGATAAGTGTATAATGAGTTTCCTTCTCTCTCTTTGTTCTTCTCTAAAGAGGATTCTCTCTCTTTCTCTTTTCCTCTATAAAGATACGACGAGGCACGCCCGTCTGAACATATGCTCGCGAGTAGCAGCAGCTAGCGGTTAAACACGGACGCGTCTTGTATCGTGATTCACAAGAAGGTGTACGACACATCGATGTCTGATATGCGATACGTGCATATCTTGGACCGCGTGTCAATTTTACCAATTGATAACGGAAATTACGCCGCTAATCAAACTCGACCGATCGCGGCTCGATAGAGATCTGGGGTACTACTTTAAATCTATTACTGGACATTGTATCACTTACCGTGAGTATCGAATACCATAGATCGGTATCGAGAATATTACACTTGATACTTTTAAAATAATCGAGAAAAGGGTGCAGCGTAAAATTACTCACCCCTGGTGCCAAGCTTTGATCGAATACACATCACTTTTCGCAAAATAATTCCTACTCGAAATAAGTTTCTTTAGCATTTAAATAACATTGTAAATCATAATTTTCTTAATTACTATAACTATATTGAAATCCTCTAATTTTCTTAATTTCTATAACTACGTTAATTACCTTATTATACTTGGAGGTCTAGTAGTGCCAAGTTTTCGTACATTAACATTTCTTTCAAACAAGATTAGCAGGAAAATTTTATTGAAATAAAAAAATTTTATTTATGACTTTTAAATACATTCAACTTAAGTTCAATAGGAAAACTTGAATGAGAATACAAAGATACTACCATTTGAGTTTTATTTATTAAAAGTAATATTAATTTTTTAAGAATTAAAGCTACAACCATTTGGGTTGAAAAGGAAGACCCTTGAATGCAAATAGATACAAAGATACTACTACTTGGATTTTATTTGTTAAAAGTAGTACGACAGTTACACATTTCAAAGAACAATATACTTGTAAATACAATTTAACGATAATGCCTTTCTACGGTCGAAGCTAGATCTTAGTGCTTAGTTTGCGTGATTTTATATACCTATTCAAAATCACGTATATAAAATCACGCAAATAAGCACTAAGATCTAGCTTCGACCGTAGAAAGGCATTATCGTTAAATTGTATTTATACATCATCGGTCTAATATTTCTGTAATATATTTGTAATTGGAGCAATTACAAGATTTCATACATTTATCGAAAGAAACGTGTTACTTAGGTTGAATTAGATTACACAATTTTGTGATATCATTATTTCTTCTAAGGATTTATACATACTCCACTTTGGTTGGAATAGGATGACTTTTCATACCTTCTTCTCGAAATCGGGAACAATCTTTGAACACTCCTTCGAACACTCCTATCCGATTGTCCGATTTACCTCGTAACCAGGCGGCCAGCACTGACCCTGACGAATTAATTTGATCCCCCAACGAATTAATTTGATCCCCCAACGCACCCAGCACCGTGAAATCGATAGTGCGAAGACAGTTTGGGGGCGGTGGGCGGCAGGGCGGAGGTGGGACAGAAACGGAGATACAATCACGAGCGCTTACGTCATACGTGTATACACGGTATCGCGATTTCGGAAATAACACCGACGATTTCCGATCTCGCCGCTGCATGGAGAAAGTGACGTGCAACGTCGTTTCCTCGTAACCTTCACAACTTTTCCCTCCTACCGCACGTTCGTTTTCCTTCCACGTTTCGTCCGCAATAATGATCCGCGTAGGTGAACCGGAAGAGAGCGCGGCGACGCGGGAGCCAATTCGCGTTGCCACGCGATTTTTCTTTTGTATGCAAATGAACTTCGATATAGAAGCTTCTTCTCGATTATTTGAACTTGGTCTCTTCCCGCTATTTATTTCCAAGGAAGTTGTTACTATTATATTATTCTTATAAAGATATACTTTCTCTAAAAGTGCTGACGCTCTATTACACTGAGGCTAAGTGCCGTTAGTCGCAAATATGCGCCGTGTTCGTTATTGCGAGAGCCGACTCTTCTCCATTCACTGCACTACGCATTGCACTGATGCTCTGCATTCGCCGTTAATTGTTCAGCCTTTCCGGCGTTTTTCCGTCGGAAAAAGAGAAGGAAGGCTGTCCGGAAGTGAAGCTCATTTCAGAAATGTGTCAAATCGTGAAATCACCGCGGCACACACGTGCGAGTTCTACACTTCTATGAGTTAAAGATGGTTATTCATCATTTTTCGCTGAAACACATAATCGGCTAACGGAAACGCTCTCTGCGAAATTTCCTAATAGAGATTAGCCGAGTAAACGTTCCGTCCTCCGTAACCATACATCGAACATGATTTATCTTTATCGTCACAAAGGAATTTCATTTTATTGCGAGATTCTGTTAATCTGACTATAAAAAAATAAAAAATATCTTAAACGAATTTTTAAGTTATGTAATTTTGAGAAATGCCGGAATTTCGACTAAAATGCGAAATTTCCATATAAAAGGAATTTCTATACACTGAAAAAAAAATTGTTAATTTGATTAAATTTTTACAATTCAAATATTTATGTATTTAAGTTAAATATATAAATCCTTGAATTGAAGAAATTTAACTTAAATACATGAATACTTGAAGAAATTTAATCAAGTTGAAAAATTAAGTCAACAATCAATTTAGCCAAGTTAATAATTTTTTTCTCAGCGTAGTATTTCGTCGTTCACTGAGAAAACAGTTATAAACTTGACTAAATTTTTCAACTCGATTAAATTTTTTCAGTTCAACTATTTATATATTTAACTTCAAGAAATTCAGTCAAGCTGAAAGATTTAGTCAAGTTAACAAGTTTTTTTTCTCAGCGTTGAGAAAATATCATCGAGAGATTTCGATATGTTTGTATCTTCTCTCGTTGCTTGTAGAGGAAACCGCTGATCGCGTCTAACTGTACCGCCATAAATTCTTTTTAATGACAAAGTGCACCAAGTGGAAACTCTTATCGAAACGCGTGACGTGATTTAAATTTACCGTAAAGAAAAGGCATGAGGAAGTGGCGAACAGTAACGACTTATTTATAGCATAATTATGATCGTGCAGCTAAAATTGTTTTCAGCTCTAGGATTTACTCGACCGGATATTATTGAGTCGTGCTTTATTTCTGGCGCATTTTTTTTAATCGATTCCTCTTGCACACATAGAAAAGCTTTTAATATACGCCTAATGTGACAAAATCGGATGTGTCATATCTCAAAATATTACCAAAAATATAAAAATGTCATAGAATGTTCTATTATTAAGTTTGAGTATTTATATCAAATTTGAGCATAATTCTCTTATTGGTTTAAAAGTTATTTAATTTTTTGTCTTGATTCTTATATAAAAATCGTTTTTTTGTAGTTATTTGTACTTATTTGCAAATTTGATGAGGAAGTAGATTACAAATTAAATAAAAATTTTTATAAAACTGTAATAAATATTCGTACAAAAATTCAGATCTATTTTTTTAAAAGTTATTTAAATAAAACTGCAGCAAAATATAGTCGTTTTCGCTGCAAAAACCATTATAAATCAAATTTTTCATTGTTTTCTTCTTTGTAGCTGGTTTTAAAATTCTGACATTCGCGACCAAATTTTTTTATTGATTAAGAAAAAAAAGAATAAACTTAAGAAGCCTTTTAAATTTCGATATTTTTTAGTTCGTATTGTATAGTTAAAACATCCTTAGTAAAAAAAATAAGAGATAATATTCGATAGAGGAATCAAATTATTTCAATAAACAATTAATTGTATCGATATATCGACTTCATATTGTCAATTATATTCTACTTAATTTAATTTTTGAAATATGCTCCGCGTTTTAATTACCGATTATGACTTTGAGTCATTAGGAGAATTAATTTCAACGAGAATTTCGATTTTTGAAAAAGCGATGTCCGTTTCGACATTTAATTAATGGGGAGTGTCTATTCATGTTTGTAGCAATCTGTTATGCACAATCCAAGCGTTTTTCGATTGGATCGTGTCGCGGCGAAAGGGTTAACCGGGGTGATCGGGGCCTAGCGTGACACCACCACCTAAACGGGTTTGTCCGGTTTGGCGAATTCCACTCAACACCGTTATTATTTGCTTTTCCCGGCTTTGCATTACTTTCGCTCGAAATCCGAGGAAATCATCCTGCCTTTCTGATCATTTGATTCTCAATAATTTCATCTTTTATATACAGCATACTATATTAATATTATACATATTAATATTATACATATTAATGTTAATATTACGTATGTATTATATAAAATACGATATCTTTTCTTACACGGTATTATGATAACGAGATTATCTAAAATATATATCACAATATCGGCATCGTATCAACGTGTATACGTTTCATTTTACGATCTTTATCAAGTGAAGATATCCTATTAACTTTGTTATTGTAACTTTGACATATTTAATTTCTCTTTTGTGTTTTGAGCAAAATAAATTCCATTTATTTATTTTAATAAAATTATTAATTTAGCTTAATTTCTTTTTATCTTTAAAATAGTTAAATATTTACATTAAATAAAAATAAACGAAAATTTTATTTGGCTTAAAAAAAAACAATTTGTATTAAATTAATTAAAACATGTCGAACATTTTTTATTTTTTTTATGAATGAACGAACGACTGGAGGATAGATTTTCTTTTGCAAATTTATCGAATTGAGAGAATAATCCGACGAAAAATCTGTTGGCATCTCCCAACCTTTACACGCGTCACGGATTATTCCAGTCCGAAATTTAAAACGCTTGCAATTCCCACGTTTCATGGACAACCGGTGGCCATTATCTTGTACGGTTGACTGAAGATGTTTGCATGATTACACGCTTCGCATCTCGGTTGTTTGAAGAATTTTACGAGGTGTATGGAAACAGTGTGAGAATAGTTTCCACGATTGTATGAACGACACTAGTGGGATCTCTGGCATTTCGAACCGTTCCCGATCATTATCGAATTCGATGGTAGAACTGATAAGATGGATTCTGAAAATCGGGCGATAGTGATTTCCATATTTTATCTACATTGAAAAAGATTTGAAAGTGTTGGAGACGAATCTTCAACGAGAGCTTCGTACGAGAGTAAGGAAAACATTTTTTTTTTAAACTTAGGTAACGCTTTCTATTTTATTAGCGTTGAATAGCTTCCATTTTCTGTAAATTCGGATCAAATGTAAATTCGGAAGATCAGAATTCGGCTTCCCCGATTTCTCCGGAGAAACTTGATAATATATGTATGTTATATTACACATTTCACGCACAACACACGTGTACACACGATACATCGCATAATTTTTTTTTAATTTTTCGGATAGTATAGTAGGTCAGCGTATCAGAGAAATTATATGCTCTACATACATACATTATAATTATCCCGTTAATGATATTTGCACATTCTCTAATAAATATTGTACTTAATGATATTTGCACATTCTCTAATAAATATGTACTAATTGATAGTATTATAAAGTATCAGGAAAATGTTGTTAAATAGACTATTTCGAAGATGCGCGCGGGGATGAGAGTATCTTAGAGGTGGTATCGTAAGATTATCATGCACATGGTGATTCCTCGTTTGTCGCGAAGATGAATATTTCTGCACAAAATACTGGGTGTCTCGCGGAAGTAGACACGCAGCGATAATTTATTCCCATGACGTGGCTCTCATCTCGCGACGCCTATTTGTCTTCTTTAGTATACGTATTTATAAAGTATATATAGCCAAATATGTACCTATCATGAATTTATTTTTCTCGGAAAACATCGTGTTGGTACATTTATAATCGCAATAAGGAATGCGACGATTAAAGATAAGGTGTAACAATCTTGGTATTAATGAACATTCGCCAAAAGAGGAAACTGAAGATTTTCCCGACGCACGCTACGTGCGGCACGCTGTGAATGTAAAGGGTTAACGAATTCCACGTTTGCGCGTGACACCCTGTAGACGCCTGTCTCGCCTTTTCCTCGGGCACGCAGCGTGCGTGGCCGCGTGGCCGCGAACTGCAAAGGGAAAGAACCTGCCCCACCCACGCGTCGCAACGAATCTCTATAAATATCCGAACTCTCGAGTGCGCGCATTTACTCGCGGCTGCACGTGCGAGAGTGAAACGCGTAATGAGAGCGAGAAAGAGCATGTCGTCCGCGTTGATTAAGGCCGCGCGCCGATCTCGCGGATCGGAGAGATTTTTCCACGCACTCGCGCACGAACACGCGTGGATGCCAGCGTGCTCTAAAAATCAGACGGTTATATAAAGTAAATGTGAGAATTATAATTTAACAAGCACTTATTAGCAAACTAACAAGCTCGTATTAGTAATATACAAGAATCTTGATAAATAAACAGGCTGAATAACGAGCATAATATCTCGAGTTTGAAGATAAGTTTATTAAAAAACAATATATTAAAAAAAAGTTCATTTGATGTTTCATTCATTCATGATGTTCCAGTCATCCATTGATGTACTTTTTTGTATTTTGAAAGACTATCGATTGATTTTGTTACACAGGAGAAGTAAAAATTTAGTTAAATTATAATTCTCTTAGGCCTGATTTTTCATTATCTGGTTAACTTGTTAAGCTTAACCTGATATTTTAAGGTTTCATAAGCTTCAGGAATAATGTTGACATATGTGAAACATTAGATTAAGTTAACCAGATAATGAAAAATCGGGCCTAAGAAAATTATAATTTAACTCGAAATTTTTATTTCTCTTTTCTAACAAAATGAATCAATCGATAGTCTTTCAAAATACAGAAAAGTACATAAATAGCACTGAGAGAAAAAATATCTTTAACAAATTTTACTTAATACAAAAAATTATTTATTCGGTGCGTTCTAATAGTTTATTTATTAGTTAAAAAATTTCTAATTGAAATATTTATGTAAATAAAATGAAATAATTTTTATTCAAGTAATTTTTTCTTGCAGTTATAGAAAATATTTACTGTTAGACTATTTCTATATTCGAGAAAATCAGATTAAAAAAAAAAATTTAATTCAGTTTAATAATATTAGTTTATTTGTAAAATTATTATTTAAATGTAAAAAATGTGAAAATACAAAATTATCTTGCTTAAGGTAATACGTCTATATTTATCTATATTTACTTAAAAGTAAATATTTTTACTTAAAGAGAACAAACAAATGTTTGCATCAAAATATGTGGTTTCAAGAAAGTTTATTTTTTTCATTAAAAAAAATTTTTTTCCATTATGTACAATAAAATAAATGCATCTCCTGAAAATATGCCTTCGAGGAAAAACTGTGAAATATATGAGTATGAAATTAATATAACAATATAACAATACAAATAAATTCTTCGCAACGTTCGTACTGTAATTATATCAGAGACTTTGAGAGACTGTTTCTTTCGTGGCAGTCATTCGGTCTTTTTATTTTTCGCTGTTCATATATACCTAGATAATCTTACGTAAGGGATAAAATATGCTAATTTTCTTGCCTCGTGTGCGTTACAGCACGATCTACTGAGTAATAATGCATGCAATGACATTGTGTGTGTCACTGCTCGGTGTGTAAACTGTCGTGCACTATACTGGTAGCTAAAGGAAAAAAAATGTTTTCTCTTAAAAGATAATTTTTTATACGTTTTATAACTAAAGAAAAGTTTCTTCGAATAAAAAAAAATTATTTGAATAAAAAAAATTTGTGCATTGCTATACGTTTATTTATGCATTAAAGAAAAGTTTCTTTGATTTGAAGAAATTTTTTTGATTATTCCTTTTATTAGAATTAAAAATATAGTTTGGTTGTGCAATGCAAATCTCTCTTTCTTTCTTTTTTTTAATGAAAGAAATGCATTTTTAAAATTAAAACAACTAAATTATTATTTCTTATATTTCTGGCAGTACTTTAAATTAAAAAGTTGTTTAAATTAAACAAATTATTTATTTTAAATAAGGTTAATAACGTTATATTCTTTGAAATCAAATAAATTTTTATTTTTCTTAAAAATATTTTCACTTCAATTAAAAAAAATCAAGTTAAAGAAACGATTTCTTCAATTTAAACATAACTTTTCTGTGTGTATATGCTCTCACGAGCTTTAATCTTCATTCTTCTAATTTTCTGGGAATTTCTCTTTTATCATTTTAAAATGACATGAATTTTCATGGAATTTTATTGGAATTCAGGAAAATTTTTGGAATTTACTTTTTTTAATTCTGTCTCTCTGACAAAAGGATTACTTTTATTTTATCTTATTAATATCTCAGAATTATTCCGTGTATAAGAGCTGACGAGTTTAATGTGCTTTCAAAGACGAACGTTGAACCATCATTCCAGGACGGGAACAAAGCGCTGTGCGCGACGCTGAGGGAGACCCACGCGCGTTCTTATCATCCGCTGCATCCTCCGTTGATATCGAGGCCTAGATTATTTCTCCTCGACGTGCCCCCCTTCCCCAGGCGGTCACTCCCATTCAATCTCATCGTTTTCGTTCTGAGCGGCAGTGAACGAGACGAACGTTCGCATTGTGATTCATACTGGCTGGAGATTAAAAATGCATTGACGAAAAATATGAATGAGTCATGCGCGCGATCGTATTGAGTCGTGATAAGCTGAAAGTAATACCGTCGGCGACGGCGACAGCGACTTCTCAAAGTCCAATTAAAAGTCAAGAATCACTTACTGTTATTTTCCGACGGGAGTGTTGTCAATCAAGAACGGAAGGAGAGAAAGTAGTCCAGTAGAGAATACAATAAATGTTTTCTTTGTAACCGGATTTCTCAAATTAAAATTTCTCATGTCAAATCGAAATCATTAAAAGAGACAAGATTTTGTTTCGTTTTTCCGAGGCTCAGTCCACAAAAAAGGTCATTCGCTTTTAGTCCCAAGGTTTATCATGACTCACGGATCTGTCATCAAAGTTTGGCATACACAGGCAGTTTAGAATAAACAGGATGTATACTACCGGGAAAATCTGGAATTTTCAGGAAATTTCTCTTTTATCCTTAAAAATCATGAATTTTTATTGAAATTCACATCAGGGAAATTTTTGGAATACTTTTAAATTTAAATTCTATCTCTTTCTGACAACATTATTACTTTATCGTTATTTCTAATTTTTGATATTACAAAATGTTGACAATCGATTAACAATAAATGTACAATCTATATGTATTCACGTACATTCTTATGTAATTTTCAAGTTTTTATCACAATTAATAATAATAAAAGACAGCACATTCTAAATTGATGTGTTTAATCATACCAACAAAAATAATTTTATTATATTAACAAAGAGACATACATGTTTGAGTGCGTTTTAGTGAAAGCAGAATATCTGGTTATTAATAGAACTCGAGATTTTATGATAGAATGTTTGAGACTTTGCTATAATATTAATTCCTACAAAATTTCTTATCGTTTTTGAAGCAGTACAGATGTACTGGTTAAATCCAGATTTCTAATGGAACAAGAATTTTTCACTTTTAGTGAGCTGATTATTGACAATAGACAAATCGTTATATACATTTAGTTCATATTATTTCTTTTTAATATTTTTTCAAATTTATTATAATATTGAAAACTCAAGTGAGTTTTGAATATTCGTCTTTTCGTTGTACAATTAAGGAACATTAAAAGATATAATACAATAAATTTATTTTAAAGCTGCATTTAAGAAATCTCTAATCTTACCTTAAATCTTGACTAAAATTCCTAAAAAAATCGCGAAATTTTAGGGAATGCTTTTGCAAAATTTGAATATATATCCTGATAAGAATTATCGACATTTTCATAATACTTACGAATAATACCGTAATAAAACCGTTGACACGTGCACACGTCGCGAGCCGAGACGCACGTACGCGCCTCCGTCTCACCTCGCACGCGTAAACATGCGGTGCGAATTAATTAAGGTAGAATCGGCGAGGCGTTCGTCATTCCGACGTGCTGTGGTCAACGACTGTGGTGCGCGAGCCTTGTGCCGTTTCTCTATCATTTTTATTTGTTTATTTATTTATTTATTTCAGGAAAACCACTGACAATGAGATAGTTAGGTGCGGTCGCTGGTGTTCGCAATGTGTCTTTATTAAACGAGAACGGCCGTGTATCTCGTGACGCATCGCAAACAAAATGACAATGTGTAACATCTATCTTTTTTTTTTTTAATGTCACGACCTTCATGTTTATTATGAATAAAGGTGCTGTGGGAGGTTTCTTCAACTAGTTTATTCAACATGAAATATTTGATGAGATAAGAAGAGAGCGAAGAAAAAGAGAGAATATAATAATAATATACATACAGTATCTAATAATATAATTTTAATACAACGTATTAATGTAGATTTTTTTTAAAAATCAGTAACTTGCAAATATTTTTTTGTGAGATGCGAGATTTTTCGTGAAAAAGATATCGGGGACGTTTTGTAAATATTTCCAAATATGGTGCTCGATAGCTCTCAAGAATTATACTTGTTCCTGGTAAAAATTATGGCAGATAAAAATCTCGAGTTAAATCGCAGATTAGATAAGTATAACGCGAGACAATTGCGAAATCGACGCTGACAATACAACTCGTCGCAATCATTTATGTGCGTTGTTATTGTTACTTCAGCATGTTCAGTGTCTATAAATATACGACGCTTCATGTGCCGTTCATTATGCATGCCGCCGATATTACATCTCGTGTGCGCAGATGAATGCATCGATGAGATCCTGCTGAGATTCATTCTTCTCGTGTATCGATAGGATTTAAAAAAAATATAATACCCAGGGAGATCTCTTGGAAAAATTTTATCTTGTCTCAAGATACGTTCGCACGTAATTGAGATTTTATATCTATTATATTTAATTAACATACTGTAATGTTGGTATTAATCTAACGAAGTAAATGAATAAATTGTTTCGAGAAATATTAGGATATTTTTAGTAGAATTAACTGTATTAGCGTTGCATTTTTTTAATAATTAATAACTGAATAATTTATTTATATTAGGTGCACTGAAAGAAAACGAAATAGTTTTGGTAATTATAAATTTGACAACTCTGAAATTTATGTACCTGTCTCTAGTTTTACGAAGTAATAATTATCAAAGTAGTACTAAATACTAAAAAATATAGTTATTGCAATAATTTATATGCACTATTAATTGATAAATTGTTATTTTTTTCAAAGCTATTTTAACTTCAACTTAAAAAAACTAAGTTAAAGAAACGATTTTATCAATTTAAATATAACTTTTCTCTTAGTGTACAACTTGTTCTTATTACAACTTTATTAATACACAGTTGAGATGTTATTTATCCTGAAAGTTTTGGTTGCTGATACGATTTTTCTCTCTGAGTGTGATTTTACCGTAGAATTGAGCTTAAAATCATTTCTCTCCTTCTTGCGCTACTTTATATTTATTGTATGCAATCTGTTACAAGTATATGTACGCTGCAAGATTATATAGGGCATACGGATTATGCTCTTTATACAAATCAATCATTCGAAAATCGTAGCAACGTGCTACGATGCGATTAATTAGAGATTAAAGTGTAAGTTCTAAACTTACAATATCGCTCACGGTAGTCAAGTAGCCACAACAAATTAATGAACGTCAAGGGTGAGATTAACGTCTGCGATCGTACCCGCACTTGTGTGCGGAGATGTTACAGGATTTACGGTGTCTATTAAAAGCTCAAGAGCAAGGATCTGTTCGTGCTCACGAATGTGCGAAAAGCATGGCGCATGCCGGTTGCCTCTTCGACCTTTGAATATTTTCTAGATAAGTGCCTCGTGCTTGTAAGTGCGTGTCCGTACAATTATCCGCGCGATGTCACGAGAAGTGACAGTAATTACGTAGAAATAATTCAGGAAGACATGTGAATGAGTAAACGCGTAAATCGAGTGCATCTGCCGATATTTTTCTGATTTTATGAGATAAAGGGCCAGAAAAAATATCGGCAAATTAACATAATAAAAATTATTGACGCTTCTAATTAGGAATTAGCTTGATACTAACTTTATCTCTACAGCTTATTTGAATATGTTATTTTTAAGATAAAAAAATGATTGAGAGAGAAAGAGAGAGAGAGAGAGAGAACATTAGTGATACAGAACAGTGCCACTCTTTTACTCACCGACTATATATATCCATCGCTGAATTATATATATATATATGATTCGGTGTTAATGTATCGTCAAGGCGCTTGCTACCGAAAAATAAGATTAAATTCGAGACGGGGAATCAAGGATGCCCGCAAATTTCCAGGAATGTTGCCGCAGGTCAGGACAGACTATCCTACAGCTTTAGCTCGTATGCTAACGGAGCAATGGGTAAACTTGTCTCTCGTCCGGTGAGAGGCGAAATATGTATCACAGAGCCGGCATTGTAGGCCGAAGAGCCCTTGACTACCGTTCACAATAACAAAAGGGAAACTCATATGAATTTCACTGAGAAATTCCTTAAAGGATTGTAAATAGCGATTGTTATTAACTTTATGGGTGATGCATGATTTTGCGTTGCAATTGCGCTAGAGATGTCTGTTTATGTGCGAAAGAAATTTTGAAAAGCGTCAAATCGTCCTACATTCAGTGATGTTCGAGTCATTGTTTCTGATCGTATCGATAAACTCCGATTACCCACTTCAATTCCTACGTGTCCTCAATAGCAATCCCATCACGTGCTGACCGTCACGAGGGCTCGAAGTGCATGATCTACGATGTGCCTTGCACATTTTGTATTGCGCATTTTATCGCGAACACTGGACGCATTGTGCCTCTTTATAAGGTGAAGCCCGCGAATGCATTCCATGAGTCTTACAATGCATAGCGAGGCACAATAATGACGTCTGTACCTCCCTCGGTGTCGTTTTTGGACGTTTTCTTCGCCGTTTCTAGTTTTCTCTCTAGTTGTGCATATAGGCAAAATATGTGAATCGAGTAGTGCATACATTCTTCGACTTTTTTATGAAATTGAATATTTCTTTGCTTTGACAAAATTAACAATTTTATTATTTGTTTCGATAAAAGGAAAATATAATAAAATTTTTTTACAAAGAATAATAAAATTTAATAACATGCTGAAAATAATAAAAATGTATAATACTTTTATACAGAAAATCTTCATACTAACAGAAATATTTTATATTTTATCTTAAAATTGTTTTATAATTATTTAAAATCAGTTTTATGATCTCAACTCTTTTATACCACAAAATCAGAAAATTAGGTCGCAATATTTATTAAATTTTTTTAACAATACATCGGATATCTATAGTAGCACTTTATTGAAAATAAAACTAGAACGTAACTCTATATAACTGTAGTACTAGATTTTTAAATAAAATCTCTAAAAGCCGAAAATTTGAGATCTATTTGATCTTGTGACGTATAAGAAACGCGGTGATAGATTTAATAAACAGATTAAAAATAGAAATTGTGTAAAATTTTAATCTTAACTAAATTTTTCAATTAAATTTACAGAAAAATCTTTTCAATATTAATCACACTTCTGTTAAAAAAAAAAGATCAATTTGACATTTCCGTCTAATTTTCTTTATTTAAAAATCAAATAATTGAACAAATTAAATTCTTGGATGTTTGGTTAAAGAGAAACATTAGACTTTAATGTTCTCGAATAAGCGCTTACACTTCTTTCTTCCGTATAGTATTATTACATTTTGTTTGCTTTCATACTTCCTCTTTCCGTTCTTTTTTGCCCCATCTTCTCTCTCTTTTCCCCTTGCTTTTTCTAGCTCTTGCCTAGCTTGCTCAGTCTTTATTTTCTCATTCGTCCCTCTTGAGTTGCGTGAGTATACAGAAATGTGGGATCAATAGGGTGGAGGGTGTGGGAGCCACCCCCGGGGTTACTCCGTGACTCATAACATACACATGTGCGAACCCATTGTAGGTACCGTCTGGTGATTCTTAGTTTTCAAACTATTTTTATGATAATCTTTTTATTTGCTTTGACTCTAAAGAGACGCTTTTCTTATTGATCGTCTTTTTATAAAAATGTTCCCTGTCCCGTTGCACCTCCCTCTCCAATTTCTTACTGTTGCAGACATGAGTTCTGTGCCAGAATCTAGAAAAAGAAGAGGAATAGAAAGGAAAATAAAAAAAGCACTTCCACTCTGAAAAGGATGGCTTTCTTCAAGTGTACTTGGAATTATTAGGCTCAAAATCTCAACTTTTCTCTCTCTCTCTCTCTCTCTCTCTCTCAAATATATGTATGTACATTAGCATATATTTTGATTTTTTAATTTTTATGTAACAAAATGAAATTTATGCAATTGATTTTTTCTTGAATTTTTTCTTGAAGTTTTTTTTATCTTGAATTACGTTTCGATTTTCACATACATATGTGCGTGTTGCGATGTGTCACTCATTATCAGAAAGAAAGGAATTCGAGGAAGTAAAGAGGATATACAGATATTTTGTGATATTATTTGAAAATCGACTTTGTTAGATTTTATCGCATTGCGATAACTTAATTTTCTGATTGCCCAGAACTCGAACCTTTCGTTCTCTTGGCAGCGCACCTTTTTGGAGAAACTCACATCGTGATGAGTCATAGCTTGTCGATGCGTTTCCCGTGTATCGACCTGCGACACGAAACGCAGGATTGGTTAGCACTCACCCCGCGAGGAGAGGGGGAGAATCGATTCGGCATAATGGAATATAATTTAATTTTTTTCCATCCAATCGCATAATCGATTCAATCCAGAAACGATGACGTCATCCGATGAATTACGAACGTCATTGACTTAGGACATTCACTTGATACTATTCAAACACCGATTCTTTTTATATCATGGGTTGAAATCGCTGCAATATCGACGGCCTCAAATTCAATGTCAAAGGCGTGCAAAAATAATCTCTCTTTGCTTTTTAATCGTGCACGTTTATAGAATCGAATGAGTATTATAGGGGAATAATTATTGTAGACTGCAAGTATATTTATTAATTATATATGTATACTCTGCGAGTATTCAATATGTTGCAACTACATTTGAATATATGTAGCGTGTTTACATTATTTTTAATAAATATTAAAAATATTAAATTCTTCACGTAAACATATCACACGATAAAAAAACAATTTAAATATTTCTCAGTGGATTTTTTATTAAGAAAAAAAATAGCTTTTGAATCAATCCCATTTTGCCAATATAATGTAATATGCATTAGGTTACAACAAACTGCTGAATTTAATAGTAACCCATACAGCACAAAGTCTAAAATCGGGTCATAAGACGTCTTTAAGATGTCTAAAAGATATCTTTAAGGCCATTTTTGGAAAGGTATCTTAAAGATATCTGTTGGGAAGAATAAATATAGATTTGGTTTACTATAGTAATTATCGTAATCTTCTTATAGATACAATAGAGAATGAAGTAAACATAAATTGATGATGCCTATCTGGAGTTTATCTTATCGATAAAGCGATAAATTTTATAACATTTTTTTCTTTTTAAAACAAACTTTTCTATTAGAGATAATTAAAAGTTCGATGAACTATTATGAACTTTTTTGAAAAGTACTATTTTGAAATATGCCCATATATAGATTCAATAACACAAAAAATAGACTGTTGACTTAAACTTGATTTATATCTCGTGATTTTTATCTTAGCCCCATATCACAGATTCAAATTTATTAATTATGACTGTGCACAAGATATAGAAGTTGTAATTGAACGTTGTTATAAGTAATAGAGTTTGAAAACGAAGGTTAACGATAAGAGACATATACCTAAATCCTAATTTTATTTGCTTCAATAAATTGAGCTAATACTGAAATGATTAACGGATCCATTCCATGTAGAAATTGTTTGATATAGTAAGATCCAATTATTTTGTATAATCGGGGATTTCTTATTAGATTAGCTCTTTCAGATTCAAATAAAGGACATTCCCAGAAAATATGATGATTCAGAATTTGGATCTTGTGGATTTAAAGATAAGATGGCGAAAAGAATGTACAGCAATTTAAAAACTTCCAAAGAGACAATCATGATAAATATAATTCCTTTTAAAATTATATTCTTTTCAAAATTATTAAATTTATTAATCTCTTTTAATTTATATTAATTTAATTAATTTCTCTTTTAGACATTATATAATACAACATACGCTTTTTATATATATTGCATTGACATCAAGATAAATTCAATACATCATATCGTTTTGAAACTTTAGTCTTGAGTTCAATAATCTAAAATCCAATAGAGATATTTAAGATGAAGATTATTTCTTATTTAATTTATATTAAATGTTAAAGGATTATTCTTATTAAAAAATTAAAAATTATCGAGGAAAATTGTGTTGCACGTTTTCTTCTTCCCGTATCTGTAAACAATCGCGAGAGAACATTGGAGCGGTCTGTGTTTCTAGTGTGACTCAGGCTGTGTGTACAAATTCGCTGAATAGACCCAAGTCCGCAGTACCTCAAATATGCTGTACGCGATTGTGCTTCGCAATCAGCGGGGCGTTATCGGCGTTCGCGATATCCGGCGTGAAGGAAAAACGGAATTTAATAATCAGGCGTCGAGATACCGGGCGGATATCTCGAGGATAGAAAAGAACGACCGATCGGTGATTGCCCGTCGCTGCCGCCGCCGCCGTCGTCGTCGTCGTCATCGTTCCACGCACGCCGTACCACGGCGCGTGTGCTCGAAAGCCGCGGCATATACGCGACTATCACCTGCGATACCAGTTCTCCGTTATTTCATTGCAAATTACTTGCCGAGCTACGAGCCACGTTATACAGTTATCACAATGAGAAAGTTGTTCCGATCCGAGACGTAGAGACGCACGAGTGGCTTCGTCCGTGCGCGATTGCGACTCGAGTTGTGATTCTCGGAGTTCACCGCCGCGTAAGCCGTAAATCTTGAACGAATGGAAGAAAATCGCCGTGAAAATCGCGAATTACGTTTACAATTTAATACTTGATCCACGATAGCGGTCCGTGGAATCGCCTAATTCACTCTTGCTCTAAATTTTTATTCGGGACGAACGATCGCTTTACTTTCAAACTAGAACGGCGTCTTTCGGTTGCTGGCGTTACAACAGTATTTCGTGCGATCCGAAAGAATGATAAATTGACGGAAGATAAACTGCTAATTAAGAAATTAAAATTTATGAAGGATTTGGGAAATCTAGATTTTATGTGTACAGAATTTTATAAGCTAATATGTGCTGTATATGATCTGATATAAGTATACAGAAAGAAATTAGAACTATCAAGTCAACAATTAAAAATTAGAATTGTCAAATATTATAATTATCAAATGAACAATTCATTATTTCATATCGAGAGAATATAAAATCTTTAAAGAATTTGATAATCTTAAACGGAGACATAATTTGCTTACATGAAGAAATAAAATTTCTTCAAGTTAGTAAATTATGTCTGTTTAAGATTATAAATTCTTTCAAGAAGATTTTATATTCTTGCTTATATATGAAATAATAAATTGTTGATTTGCTACTAATTTTTTTCTGTGTACTTGTCCATTTAAAGAGTGCGGGAGGACCGTAGCTAAGGAATTCAATACCTCTACGTGATCTTTAGATTTAAAAAGTGAATAAAACTGTAAAACTTCAAAATTTCTTCCGATTGAGTTTAATTGCTCGAGCTGACCCAAGCTTTTATGGGACGCAGTCAGGATAGATAGAAAATGATTATCTCACTCATTTATTAAGTTATTCACGGTCGAGTGAAGAAAAATTTTGCGCGACTTCCTTCTTCCATTCCGTTCGGCTAACCGGACCGCAAATCGCGCACACGTGACTCCGATGTTCCGGTCGAGATCTTGTCCTTTTTTTTTTTGTACGCGCTGTAACGTGGGGCAAGGTGAGACGTCGCAAAAGAAGACTAAGAAGGACGCGCGCACCACGTATGGCTGTAAGAAGTCGCGTGGCCCTTGAATGGCCGTTCGTTGGAAATGAAAGTAACACGTTTCGAATGCCAGCCAGTGTTGGACCGTGGATCTTTCATCTCTGTCTCTCTGTCTCTTTCCTCTCTCCCTTTCTCTGTCACGCTGCAACAGCGACCTGATTTGTCCTTAAGCCAGCGTCATGGCATAAATGTTGAAAGATAGGCGATAGATCGTCCTTGAACGATTAAGCTCGCATTCCTCTTTAAGTAGCGAGTAGCGAGAGACCCCGATTCGAAGACATCTCGATTGCTATCACGTTTCATCGATTATCCAACTTTCCAAATTCTCGTATAATGTGGAAGGGAAACTTTTTTTTTATAATGAAGAGAAAACGAACTCTGTAGTGCTATTGAACCACAATGTCATGGTGCAATTCTGTTCTGCAATTGAACAGTTTAACATGAGATCAAGGAAAGTGGCGAAATGATTTGTACAACTTATTGTAGATTATATATATATTTTTTTAAATAAAAAACTAATTATATTAAATTAATTTGTTTGTATTGTTAGTATGATTTTAAATTTATTATCTCTAAAAGAACTATTATCCTATTACTAACGAGATGTTAAAAGTTGAGGAGTTAATGAGAAAATTGCAACATGAGTTTGGTTTACGAGCGTGAAGGCGAATAGTCGTTATCCCGCGCGGCTATACATATAGTGGAAATTAGCTTGTACAATGCTAATTGTAATATGTCGTCAAAGTTACGAACGAGCGCACTAACTTCGTTTATATACTTCACTTCGGATAACAGAATGTTAGTACGTCCAGTTTCACTTTTCGTGCCGAGCCGTTAAACGACGGATTCAGAAATCTTTCCGCGCACGTCGCTTGCGAAATTCCTCATTGTCCCGCGGTGGTGATGGAAGAGGTGGAGGTGGAGGAGGAGGAAACGCGGGGCGTATGTGTGCCAAGAGGTTTTTCTCAGTCGTCGACCGCGATAGATACGGTCGGATTGTTCGTTCGACGGAGAAAAGTCTTCACTCTCTTGGCAGCGAAATCGACAATTTAAAGAAACGTTCCAAAAAGAATAAAACTGAAAGAAAAAAGGAAAGGAAAAAGGAAAAGTTCTTAAGAATAGTCTTATTAAGACTTTCTTCTATATATTTACTCAAATAATTATTTTATGCCCTTTAATTCTCCATTAAAGCGTGATACAGAATATGCTGAATTTCAAAGGCCTGTGTTTTTTCCATGTATTTTTGTCTTAATATTTTAAATTTCATGGTTTAATTTTTGCCATGTTTGTACAAATGAATATATACATACACTGATTAAAATATATGTAAAACATTGTAAAATAAAAAAGACTTCATTAATTATATAAAGCTACATTATTGTGGCGATTATTTATATTTTTGTAATCAAGTCTTATATATTTTAAATATCGTAATTAAATACCAGTTTTTTTCTATAATTTTCTCTGTTTATGCTTTCAGGACCAGTTCGAGAATCTGTCCCTACACACACAGAAAGGGATAGAGTTTCTCGAGAGGTATGGCCACTTCATACGCGATCGTTGCGCAATCGAATTCGAATACGCAGCGAAGCTCAGGTGAGAGACATAACATCTGCAGAATAAATTGAGGGGTACGAGGAATTAGGGGATATAGATTTAAAGATACAAATAAAGAAGCACCTGTATTCTGTATACCGAATATACGGATACTTTAATCTGTCATTCATACAAATATTTTAATATTTACAAACTATAGTCTCTTATAATCAGAAAATTTTTCCGAGTTTTCTTCAAGTAATCTGCACTTCGAAGATTTATCGCGAGATTAATTTGGGATATTTCGCATGAAAAAATTTTGAATTTATCTCTGCGTTTTTCACTTGCAGTTTATTTATCACACAGTTGTTTGAAACTTACGTTATATTAAAGACGTTATAGAGAGAACAGATGCGCAAAGTTAAAAATAGAAAAATAGCAAAAGAATACTTTCTATTAATTTCGAAAATAATTTAAAGCGACGGGGAGATAGCTAGGGATCATTGGCAGGTGCGTAGAGTCTCTACGATGCTTTTGTATACCTTGCACCTTGCACCCTGTCGTGCGAGTCTACGTGCTCGTACACGATGCTTCTTTTTTTAAGTGCCCCGACAAAGGGTGAGGCATCCGAAGCGAAATAATTTCAATGGGACATTCTGTATAACGAGCGTGTCTCACGCACCCCATGGGTTCAGGGACGTGACGGGATCTGTAGCGACTAATATTGTGTTAAAGGAAACCCTTGTCCGTTCTGTGAATGCCGTCCACTGTGGCGTACTTTTGTTTTCTATCGGGTGTCTCGAAATCCATCCACTCCGACCTTTTAATTACTTCGTTTTGCATTACGCTTAATTACTTCGTCACACATTCCAAAGTCGTGCTCTGCAACATTAGTCGTAATTAATTGCACGATACGTTCTTTAGTGTAAATTCACAAAAGTAGAGTCGAAATGAAATTTTATATAAACTTATCGCAAATATATATTTTTATTGTTCTTAATTTTTAGATGCAAATTTTTAGATGTACTGAATTCATAATCATGTGTTCTATCGTAATTAACAATATTTGAAAATTGTTAATTTTGCCGCGAAACTTGAACTGTGATCTTTCATAAGGAAACTAATTACAATAATAATTACTTTATTATAATTATAACACAACAATATAATAATTTATTATAATTATAATATAATCAGGGTTGTGTAAATTAATATATTTTTTTAACTAAATAAAGTTAAAGTTAATAGCTTATAAAATTAATTTAGTTACTTTAAAAGTTACACGAACAAAAATCCAACAATTAAAAGTGTTACGCCAAGATTAAATTAATTTTAAGCTAAATTTAAAGTTAAATTTAAAAAGCATTATTTATATTAAATTAGAAATCTTTAAAGTTAGATTACTCAAAACAATTATAATATGGATCATCAAAAAAATTTAATAATTTGTAAATTAAATTTTGATAAAGTAATGTTGACAAAGAAATGTTGTTTTCTATGCGGGAATTTTTTCTTTTATAATTTTTTTTTATGTAGATAAATGTTTAATTTAGGAAAAAAATTAATAAATTAAAATTTATGTGTTTCAAAAATAAATAGTTAAAATTAGAAATTACATTATTAAAAATTAACTAAGTTAAGTTAAAAGTTATTAACTTTTTAACTTTATTATTTAACTTTTAACTTTTCAACTAGTCACTACTCAACCATGGTTTTAAAATACAATTGAATAGTTATACAAATCGTAAGTTGTATAAATTCTTAATTAAATTTGCATACCTAATGAAAAAATTGATGAGAAGACGTACAGAGCACGCTGATCGTCTAAAATCGATTTTGACGCGATGTGAAGGAATTAATTAGATCCGGGCGTGCAGCTGCGAGAAATGATTTCATGCGCTTCGCCGCGCACGTTCGCTCTCTTGCCGCTGCATACGAATCATCGCGCTCGCGCGTCCTTCGTCTTAATGCGCTGCAATTTCCAGCGTCTAGCCCGACCCTCGACTCACTTTCGTGTAAGATCCCGGCGGTCAGTGCACGCGTATTCCGGGACGATTCTTGGAAAATTATCTCGACTCCGTGTAATAACCGAAAAGTTACGCGATCGTCGAGTAACTGGGAGGATCTCGCCGAGGAGCGTCCGACGTAACAGCATCCGGCTACTTGGGAAACGCTCGAAAAAGGCTCGCGCGTGCATTTGTACGATTCTTTGGAAAATCCCAAGATATTTCATTGCACGAGAATTATCATCTCGTATAATACAAGCGATTTTCCATTGTTTTCTCTTCCTTTTTTTTTCGTTCATTTTCTTTTTTCTCCTTCGTTGCTTCGTTGTAAGTATAAGAACGCATGAGATTCAGCGTGATAGTGTATTTATAGACGTACCGTAAGAATTAAAACGGCACGCCCAGATCCGTTTTAATCTGCGCCGCGACCAAAAATAATTCCACGCGCTCGCGATCTGATATTTCTTCGATTACCGCGCGGCGGCACAATCCGCGATTTGACCCCTTGATGCACCTCGACAAGCCGGAATGACCGCCGTGCATTGCAGTAAATTCCCGACCAACGGCTTTTCCCGTAACAGGAAGCGAGCGTGTGGAAACTGTGAGATGTGGCAATTCTTCGAGCATATTATTGTATTGCTATTGAAGTATTGTTATAACTGCATCTATGTTTAACTCATTCGTTACATCGTATATGTATATATACACATATGTGTCCTCATCAACTCGATGTGATTTACGGAATTATTATTTAGAATATAGAAAAAAATATGGAATTTAGAATGCGGAACACATGAAATATAAAAAATATATAATAGAATTTAGAAACATTTAAGAAGTCTTCTATTTTTAATATATTCTATGTGTGCAAAAGAATACTTTCTATTAATTTCGAAAATAATTTAAAGCGACGGGGAGATAGCTAGGGATTTACGGAATTATTATTTAGAATATAGAAAAAAATATGGAATTTAGAATGCGGAACACATGAAATATAAAAAATATATAATAGAATTTAGAAACATTTAAGAAGTCTTCTATTTTTAATATATTCTATGTGTGCAAAAGAATACTTTCTATTAATTTCGAAAATAATTTAAAGCGACGGGGAGATAGCTAGGGATTTACGGAATTATTATTTAGAATATAGAAAAAAATATGGAATTTAGAATGCGGAACACATGAAATATAAAAAATATATAATAGAATTTAGAAACATTTAAGAAGTCTTCTATTTTTAATATATTCTATGTGTGCAAAAGAATACTTTCTATTAATTTCGAAAATAATTTAAAGCGACGGGGAGATAGCTAGGGATTTACGGAATTATTATTTAGAATATAGAAAAAAATATGGAATTTAGAATGCGGAACACATGAAATATAAAAAATATATAATAGAATTTAGAAACATTTAAGAAGTCTTCTATTTTTAATATATTCTATGTGTGCATAATTATAACATACACTACATTGAACAAAATTATTAAATATAAACGAAATATCTTATCGGTCACAGGTAGATTTTAGTGATATTTATTGTGTGATTTTATAAATCTTTTCAAGTTCATGAAAATGTGTGCCGAAGAAATTTTTCAGTCTTAAAACACAATTCTAAGTTGAACAAGAAATAATAATATTACGTTATTCAACAAATTCTTTACAGTTTTTTTTTTTTTTAGGTAGAAATGGTTCTCACATTTACATGCTTAGCGTCATTATTAAATTAACTTTCAATTTAATAATAAATTATGCTAACAAGCATGTAAATGCGAGAATCCTTTCTTAAAAAACTGTTGCGAAGAATTATTAAAAATGTAGCGTGATCTGTGGCGAAAGTCTTTCATATCTGATCATAGCGGACGTGTTAAGAGAGTTATTTGCTTCCTGATTAATAAGTCGCGATACGCTTCATAGAATATTTGCATATATGATTTGAAATATATTGATTTAATTGTGATATCTCTCTGCACTCACCAGATTACTCTATGCAATACAAAAATCCAATTTTCAATACAGAATCTGTAGGTAAAGCAAAATAAGATTAAAATATATAAAGTATGATTTTATCTTTTATTTATTTGAATAGATTAATTCGGTATTAAAAATTATTACTGTTTCAACTCTTTGAATTTAAAAACAAATCGCAAATAAAAAACTCAGCTGTAACACAGATAACATTTCTCCGATCAGTTTACTTCCGAGTAACCTAATAGTTTCTGTTATTCGCCTAACGTTTCCCGACGATGTCATTTCACCTTCGTGAGAATCGTGCATCAATAATCTTATTTCTCCCTTCTCTTCTGTTGCAGGCGTCTCGTGAAGAGTTATCAACCGAAGAAGAAGGAGGAGGAGGATTATCAGTAAGTATAAAGCTACGTACTAAAGCGCATACTCTCTCTTCTCGAGTTACCGGCGATCTCAGATTGTTGAATCCGTACATATGTGTACCAAACATCAAAGAGTAACAAACATATATTTAAATTGTCTGCTGTAGAGATGAATTACACCACTGTGGCTAATCGGGGGAAGTAGATAATTGTACCATGACGAATGAAATAGTAATTTTCCGGGGCTATTATTTTCAAGGCAAAAATTGTATAGATTAGCATGCATACTTATTTTTCAATTACACTGAAAAAAATGAGTATTAAATCAACAATTCATTGTTTCATATATAAGCAAGAATATAAAATCTTCTTGGATGAATTTGATAATCTTGATCAGACATAATTTGCTTACATGAAGAAACAAAATGTCTTTATATTAGCAAATTATGTCTCTTTGAGATTATAAATACTTTCAAGGAGATTTTATATTCTTGCTTATATATGAAACAATGAATTGTTGATTTAATATTAATTTTTTTTCTGCGTACGCTTCTTACGATATAAAAGTACATTTGCAGATATATGCAACGCGTTAGAGTCATATTTCTAAACATAGAGTTGTATTTCAAGCCAGAATTTATTAAGGCAAAAATATATATACGGTGAGAATATTTTCACCGTGAAGTACTTCCACCGATCTTCTGTTTCATAGGTTCCGAGTTCCACGGAGCCATAATTAATTTTCTGACTCGGCGCACAGAATGTGCACCGCGCGAGTAATTAAGCGCGCATAGGAGCGTGGTTAGGTCAGGGTTAAAATAAAACGGGAGTCCTGAAGCAAAATCCAGGGTTAAAGTAAAGCCAATTTTGCCACGACAGAAATTCTCCGACGGTTCGCACGTGTTTTTCGTTCTCGAGCAAAATTCCTTCGTCAATTGCAAACTAGTGGAACGTCAACGCAAACGCGTTTTGCAAAGTTTAATGGAAAAGAAACAGGAGCGGCCTGTTTATCACGCGACCCAGAATCAAATCCTGATTCTGAAATTAGAAAGTCACAATCAATTTTTGTGTAATTTAGAAACGTAATATTAGCATTTTACATCTTTAGATATTATATCTCTGTTATTATATACATGTATCATTTTATATCTATTATTTTTGCACTTATTCTCATTTCGAAATGTATCAGGAATTATGAAACTCGTTAGGAGAAAGTGTCAGAATGTTTCCAATTATATCAAAATTTTTCAATAAGGTGCTAACTTTACAGAGATCATATCTCGTAGCATGGGAGAGATGCTTTATAAGTTCAATAACTCCGCAAAAGAGATCCTTGCGCTCTCAGTTGCTTCTTTATGAAGTAGTATAAAGAGTGTGTCACACTAATCGACGTGGGCCGAGATTTAGGCTCCTCTCGTTCTGCGAAATCAGTCTGCGTTGGCGTTGTGTAGATCAGAAATAATTCTTGTCGTATACGCAAATATTAAGTTCTTAAAAAAAAAACAATTATGCTAATTTAGCTAATGTTATCTACGCATTTTATCTATAATTAAAACAAGAGAGTTTGCTCGTATGAAACGCAAATTGTTTAAAATAGCCAAGCCATTAATATTTTTCGATAACAGAAACTATAAATTTACTAATTAAAAAAAGACAATGTAAATTATTAAAATGGAAAATTTGAAGCGAAATTGAAAGAATGACAGAATAGAAAATAGAGGACGGACTTGAAAATATTAGGAAAGTAGGATATATATATACAACATACAAAGAAAAAATGAGGAATTTTAATTAGACGAAAATGAACCTCCACGAAAAGAGAAAGTAGATAAGGGATAGAGTACGCAGATAGTAGAGCAAAAGAACAAAGAGGCGAGTGCAGCTTGTGTTTCTCCAGATATAGTCCCTGTCGGGCGTTCAAAATGGAGTTGAACGAAGTGAACGACCAGGCCGGGCAGCGAGAGGTGATCGCGGAGAATCTTCAGGCCAATGTCCTGCGAGAACTCAACATCCTGGTTAAGGACTTCAAGGAGGATCGTAAGAAGCATCTGCAAGAGGGCGCGCGGCTGATGGCCACCCTGGCCGGTCAGATCGGCAATCTGGAGCGTGCCAGGAAGGCCTACGAGAAGGCCTTCCGCGAGGCGGAGCGCGCCGTGGAGAACTACCAGCGAGCGGACGCGGATCTCAATCTTTCGAGAGCAGAGGTGCCTGATAAAAATTCCCTATCATTTCGGGATAAACCCCGCCAGCTTTCGCGTACTGATCTTTATTTAGAAGAGTATTATTTCGACGGAACATAGAACAGAGAGAATTTGAAGTTATTTTTCCATAAATAAATAGAATGTGTGAAGAAATCGTGCCTCCAAATTATGAATGATTGATGAAAATTATATACGTTGACGCTCGATGATGATAAATTTCTCTTTTTGCGACGAGCAGGTCGAGAAGCAGAGGATGAATATGACCATGAAGACCCAGCAGAGCGAGGAAGCCAAAACGGAGTACGCGAATCAGCTGCAAAAAACGAATGACATGCAGACGTTACACTACCACACAGCGATGCCGGAAGTGTTTCAACATCTCCAGGTACTACTTTATTGTTATAACTGTGCGCGATTGCGTCCACGTTTTATTATACTGTCCATAATTCTTATGTAATATTCGAAAAGATATTCTCCCTTTAGTCATTGTACAAGGGTTCAAAGAACTATTTAATGTAATAAAAACAGGTTTGATATATTTACATTTGTCGACATATTTGACAAGTTTAAACAATCTTAAATTATGCACTCATCAATTGTAAGGTTCAAACTTTTAATTTGAATTAATTTTACTTCAAGATAACTTTAACTTGTCCACCTAATTACAAATCTATCAATTTAATAAATTATTAGTATTAACTTTCTAATTGGAAATTATTACAATTATCCTATTCAATTCGATGTCCCAATTATCTTTATTGATCTCCTTTATTGATATCCTTTTCTTGTGGGTGATTCTCTCTCTTATACGTTACGCTTTTGCCGCAGGAGCTGGATGAAAAGAGGATAAAGAACATGCGGAATTACATGATGAAATCGGTGGAGATCGAACGGGCGGTGGCGCCGATAATTGCCCAGTGTCTAGATGGCATTGAGAAGGCGGCGAACGAGATCAACGAGAAGGAGGACACGATGTTGGTAATTGAACGCTACAAGAGCGGTTTCCAGCCTCCCGGAGACTTTCCCTTTGAAGACCTATCGGTTGCTAAGAACTACGATAGCAACAGTCAATTGGCTCAGCCGGTTATGCAGCCGATCCATAATCACCTCACGGTCAAGGGCACCGTCTCCGGTGGCAAGATCAAGAAGAGGGTTGGCCTATTCGGAATCTTCGGCAGTAATAAGGTAGATACTCGTCCACATTGCTCTTGATCATTGCGAGTATTTTAGGATCATTGATGCAGTATTCTCAGTGCATAGGATGTACTGAAAAGATATGCTAATGAACGTTCTTGAATTTAATGAATAATGTTAATAAGTATTGAAAAATACTCGATAAATAATTGGTATTTTTCTTGCAGATTTTTCTTTAATACTCCATTTTAATTAAATGCAAGATAAGCTCTTTATATAATTCATTATTGATTATTTTGATTTTATACTTTTTTATCTTTTTTATTAGAACGGTATTTTTTCAGACATCTTATACACATTATTCCTCGTGAAGTCATCGAGTCTGGGCAATTCCACTAAACTTTTACGATTCTTTTGCATATATCTTATGATTACATATTTAATATATATATTTTTGATATATATTACATATTTGATAAATTGTTTAAATATACTGACAAAATAATTCCTAATTCTTCACTCGTAACGTTATAAGCCGAGAACTCGCATGACTCCAAAGAAGAGCTGACATAACTTATTGCATTATTTATTTTATCGCCCTCTTATCGCGAAGTCGTGAGAAGAAAAGGATAATTGCAAAGGATATAGCAGATTATTTTTTTACAGCATGCACGACAATACTTTAAAGTACTGTTTTATTCTTTTAACTTATCATTTTATGTATCTGTACTTGCATCTCCTTACTCGCCGACAGGCCTGCTCTTATTATATGCACACAAATTTCTATTGCGCATGTACATTAGTAGATTCCGCAGTCTCCCGACCGGCTACAATAACGTTATTTACGAGCGACTTCTCAATTATGTTTTGTGCACTATTATCTATAATTACTCGAGGCGGTTTTTTGCGTCTTTAAATTATTATTATTTGAAGTGGTTTCGTCTTTATAATTTATAAACGCTTTGCGATACAATAAACTCTATTCATATGCGATATGAGCTTATACTGATAAAATTAATTTGAAAACACAAAATCTCTTAATCGTATATTTAAGATTGCAATTAAAGAGGTGAAAATATCTTATACTTACTCCCTACTGCAAGATTATATTTGTATAAAAAAAAAATAGCACACATTTAATATCCTCTTTATTTTATAACAATAATATACATTATAAATATTTATTCCTTATTTTAAATTTCCGTTTGCGTTTCGGAATTAATTTTTCGAATGTTTTATACCCTTAAATTTATAAATTAATGTAACAAAATATTAAGTCGATAATGATTAAGTTTAATAAATAAACTCTGATAAGAATTGCAATGAATCGAGTACTGTATCTTCTTTTATTTTTATACGTTCGGACTATAATTTGCAATCAATTCATTTCATTTGATCTCGCGTAACGAAAAACGTAACTTATTTTTCTCTTCTGTACTTTCTATTAATTTGGTGGATGGTTCAATCTGCCTGTGGTCTTCTTGTTTCCAATCATCACTATGGGCTATGAATGGGGATATTATCACACTTAGTAAGTACTTCGTAGACCGCTTTTTTTGCTTGCAATTATGTATATACTAACAATCTTTATCTGCCTCGTAAAGATAAAATACATGCGACATTAAAATGTCTTGTTAGAAAAGCGTGAACCCAGCGGATGCATTAATCTTAATCAGTATAAGACTAATAAATTATATAACACTTATAGAACATGTAATATGAAAAATTTAATTAAAATTTTATATTGTGTAACTAAATTAAATTAAATTAAAATTGGGTATAAAATTAATTTATAATTTTGAGAATTAAGGCGAGAGGAAGGGAAAGAATTATGATTTATGAAAAATTTTAAATTAAATTTATATTAAAATTAATATATCTCATTAAAATTCTGCAGTTTTGTAAAAGCTTAAATTTAAATAAACGTGAAATTATAATTACCATTGTTACTAGATCAGTTTATTTATCTATTGTGATATAAATAAAATATCTTGTACTATTTGGGATTAACGTTTCCGAAGTGACCTGAGTTCACGCTTATGCTATTGTTGAAAGACCATCCTGTTCATTCGCTGAATGATACGCTTTTGGAATTTGTTTCATGCAAACGACAGAAGTTGATCGAGGTGTGCATAGCTTTAAAGGTCTGTCCTTCATATAATCGCCAAATCTTTTCCGATTAATCCTTTTGGTGCTACGTTGAATGCTTACAAGTGCTCGACTTGCTCGTCTTCTTTATACGCAGTAGTAAATAGATGACACAGACGATCGCTTCTTTGAGGGCGGAATTGTCTTTACCATCAATTCAATTATTTCGTAGAAAAATTGCGAGAATTCCTACATACATGAGATGTTCGAATTCATCAAATAAATCTAATTTTTACGGAATCCAAAGCTTCTAAGAGTCTACGAAATGTAAGAACTGTAGAGTTTTGATATTTAGTAACATCAATCTAAAAATCGAATTTTCTAAAACCTAAATTCTAAAATTAAAGAAATTAAATTTTCTTCCAGTCACAAATTTTAAACTTTTTAGCACCAAAAGGGTTAAATATTATTTCCATTTTAAAAATAAATTTTTTTTATTATTTATATATTGTAGAAAATATATCTTATCAATATTATCCATTATCGCGCTAAAACAATAAGCGATATTGAATATTGAAGTTGTCCATCAATATCAATTTGTATACGCTACTAGTATCCACTAACAATTCGCAGATCATTAATGAAATGAGTTGCTTCTGCAACAAAATGGGTTCCCAAGCTTTCTCATCTTTCTTTCTGTTATTTTCCTGAGATCTAGACTGCAATATTCTGAGAGAAAGAGAGAGAAACTCATACTTTTCAATCACAAAATTGTATTATTCTTGCATACATAACTTATTATTAATATTAACAATTATGCATTAATATTAACAATTATATCAATTATTAGTTTATTTTGACAATTTAATGATACCGAAAAATTTCATTGCAAATAAAGTTTTTGAGTCTCGGGAATATATGCATAGAAAATTTTCAAAGGATCGATATTCATTGTAACAAATTCCAGAATAATGTGCCTGGCTACGGTGACGGTGCAAAGGAGGACTGCAGCGATCTGCCACCGAATCAGCGGAAGAAACGACTACAGCAGCGACTAGACGAGATCCAGGCGAAGATCCAACAGGAGACCGCGGCAAGGGACGGTCTGATGAAGATGAAAGGCGTGTACGAACAGAATCCCGCCCTCGGAGATCCGATGAGTATAGAGGGACAATTAAACCAGTCCAGTAACAAGCTGGACAAGCTTGGAGTCGAATTGGCAAAGTTTCAAGGCTACCTCGAAGAAGCGATGCGTGCTGGTGCCAGTTTGTCTAGGTAAATTAAGCTTTGCTAGAATTGTATAAGGAACTACGTGCTGATATTCGCTATTTATACAAATAGTTGCTCTAAAAATGAGGAATGTTTGTAGTGCAACTGTGAAGAGTAAAATGAGGAGTGTGAAGATTTAATTTATGTAGAATAATAGTATTTTTATCATACACAACTCTACTGTATTTAAAATAAGTTGAATTATGTGAAATATATCTACGGATATATGCAGAAGAGATCGTTTACGCGCTGACAAGCGTATGACACGTAAAGAAGAAGAAATATGTGAAATATATTAAAATATGTGTTTTCTACATAATTAATTGAACAATATTATTGTACCGTTTAATTATAAAGTTCGCCAAATGGATAAAGAGATAACTCGGTGTGATTTCAGCCCAAGTCAAGCACAGCGAAAACCTACTACTAATGGTTCGGCAACGAGGCCGTTGAGTTCACGAAGAGGTAGTCATTCGGGAGGCGAGGAGAGCCTTTCGAGATCCGCTTCGGACTCGAGCGTCTCTAACGCGAACGCGAATCAACCGGTTCACAAAAAGAGCGCACCAGGCACACCACAACCGACTCATGGGTAAGTTATTTTGGTAATATACGGCGGGGTAATGCACAAATCACATCATACACTCTGAAAATCTGAAAAATTTTTAAATCCGCATCTTCCAATTCATAAACTTATTTCACCATTTGTACCGTGGTCTTATTGTTATGTAATATTTATCATTATTTTATTATTATTAATTATTATTTTTTTATATTTTATCAATTGTAATTATTTTATAGATTCTTTGAGTTCTTCGTTTCATAGTTCTTTATTTTCGTAATTTATATTTAAAAACATTGTAGTGTCTTTAGCTCTTATGCAACCTCTCTTATCTTATCGGAACTAATGAACATAACAAAGATAATACGAAAAGTGCTATGAGTCATTCTCATTTTATCCATTTTAACAAATTAGTGTGACAAATGGAGTTTTGCTATGTTCACAATTTCTTATAGGTCTATTAGATTACAATCTATATATAGTTATTGCGTATTCTTTTTCGCGAAAGTGTTTGGTTTGCGATGTTGAGTAGAATAGACACTTCACACTAGACAAATAGCCACGGTTTTCGCTTTATGGTACTGATGCACAGTTCCACGAACAGCCCGGAATCTGGCCTCGGCGAATCGAGAACGTCGCTACCCGGCAGCGGCTGCGAGGAGTATTATCATGACGAGGTGGATGCTCAGCCGCCACTGGGAACATGTCGGGCGCTTTATCCTTTCGATGGTAAATCCAAATCTATAGGCAATCATATAATCTGTTTTTTTATGTTCTCAGTTTTAGGAACGAAGAATGTGATTAAAGTTTAACAAAGAATTGTGTGAACAATTATTTTATTCTTGTTATCACAATTCTTAATCTTGTTATCATTGTTATTATTTAATTTGCAGCGACTAGCGAGGGTTCTATACCGATGTACGACGGCGAGGAGCTCTACATGATCGAGCTGGACCAGGGAGACGGTTGGACTAGAGTACGACGCATCTCACAGCCAATAGAGGGCTTCGTGCCGACCTCGTACATAGAGTGTCACTTGTACAACACTTAGCCGCTTCTCTTAGGTTGTTAAAAGAGAACTGTGCGACACGGAACCGCTCAAAGGAGATTATGAACGAGGACGCGTAACGCATTTGGCGCCGTCAAAGACTCAAGGGTTGTGTGTTGGATAGGAATTGGCACAGGAAACTGGAACAACAGTGGATCACAGGCCTAATCAATAAAATTGGAAGATTCTTAAATTCGAAGACACAATAGGAACTTATGGACATGGACAAGATACTGATGAATATTCACAAACGAAATATATTACAAGATTTCTTTTAGAATTCATAAGATTAATGAAGACAAAATTTCTCATTCATGAATTTGAGAAATTGTTCATAAATCTAAAGATCCACGAACACAATCTATATAAGTAGAATCCGCGGAACCGAATTATCATGCTAATATTCTCATATTCAATGAAATCGCGATCGCTGTCAATTGTTGCGTATAAACACCTCCAGCACATTTCCCTTCCAAGGATTCCTCTTCGATCGATCGGCCGATGGATCAGAAAAGAACAAAGGAACGATACATTACGAACAAATGCCCCGGCTTTGTGATCAATCAATCTAAACGTAATAGGGATAGAAGCTCAGTTTTGAGCTTATTATAGACCTCTAAGAGACATATTTCGCCCTTTTCTGGATTTATTTAATGTTTTAATACTTTGTTATACAATAATTACTCTAGCAATTATCTGTTAAGTAAGTATTTAACAGATTTTAGTGGCGTATTATTAATAGCGAATGTATTATTTAAATGTACATTATTTTTGCGTCCTAACCGTGCGATTTTTTGTTTTTTTTTAATGAAGGCTTGCGGCGGCCCTACAGCCTTACCTGCATTATTTTAAAATTTATAAGTTGTATTAATGGCTGTTAATTATTAATTATGAAATTTTTTACCACGAGAAAATGGCTGTATTATTATATATTGCGAAAGAAAATTCTGTTATGCGCGGGGGACTATTTTGAGATCTTTTTACGTTTAGTTCTCGAAATTAATACTGATGATAACAGTTGCTACTTTATTAATTTCGAAAGTTTTTTATTTAGAAATATTGTATTGCAGACTTGTGTACTATGTTTTACTGTGTAAATAAATAAATCTTTTTTTTAATTATTTTAAAATAGTCTTATACGAAGGGCCACGATGGCCCCAAAGTCTATCTACGGCAGGAAACTCACGAATCCAGAAATAAGGGTTGAATTTAGGCATCTGTATGATAGCGTTATGTCCAATCATATACATATTCAATTGTATGCATTTGACACTTTTAATCCTTGAGCAGGAGCAAGCTCCTCGAATACAGGAGAATTGCGTTATTGGGGATAATTATGTAAAAAATAATTATTTAAAATTGCAATTAGAGGAAATGCCAAATTTAAGTCGTTATTAAAACAACGATTAACGAAAATAGTGCAATATTCTGATTAAGGAGCTTGAGTCTTTTGTCCGTGTCTAAACTTGTGAGTTTTCGAAATCTCTTCTGAATTACGCAGCTGCTTAAGGATTAAAGCACTATGTCTTTTCGTGAAGAGTCGATGGTGAAATGGTCCTTAATGCACTCACGCGACTTCTCGAGACGTATTCCTTTTCCGTGTAGCTGTGCACGAGCGAGACGTTTAACCCCGTTAAGAAGAAAGAAAAGATATAACTACTTTAGTAATAATAATTGCGCTCTGCCTACTCGTCACTCGCAAATTAATCACGACTGTAACCGTCGCCGCACCGAAGTTTTATCGTTCTTTTGTATACTCGACGTTATAAAAGGTGGCCGATTGTTTCACGGATACGGCTCACTACCATGCTGAATGAGCACGAGACTGATCGCCGCTAGAGTTTCGTCGTACTGACGCGAATCGAACAGAATATTGACGTTGACTCGTAATCGAAATCGCAAAGACCGACGAAATTCTGGAATATAATGAATAAGAAAAGAATTTAAAAAATTATAAAAGCTAGAATACATATAGTCCAGAATTATAAAATTCGGCGTGGCAAAGAATTTATATGATGGAACATCGTTATGTATTCGGTTATGAAATCAAAGTAACTTTTCTAAAGTTACGGCTTTCTTTAATTCAGGAAACTATGAATTTCTATCACGGAAGAATTCATGCCGAACCTAGCCTCTAGAATGAAGATTTTATAAAATCAGAAAAATATACACGTAATAGGATGTGCCAAGATTTACGAAACTGACATTTTTTGCAACAGAATTTTTGAATTCTGATAAACTTTTGATCTACATTTAAATGCGTATGTAACATTGAGGTTCAGTGAAAGGATATCTGTAGAAACAAAGTCTTGAAATTCAGAACTCGATTACGCTAACATCAATTTGTGTCGAAAAAAAGGGTCGTTCCGATGGACCGGTCGGCGTACCACGTTTAAGGAGTTGCCTGAATGTGACTATAGTTAGTGATAGATTTATGTAAATATTGCCAGGGATGTGGAAGCGAGAGCGAGGCTACCTAGTATGTGAATGCCAGAATCGATATTAAGCCGGGAAGGACTTGTTTCTGTCGCGGATAAGAGCTTAGTCTTAAAGTAGTCCTGGTATCCTACGGCAATACTCTGTGCTGCATTGGTGCTACACAGTATATCAAAAATAGCGTTCGCGATAATCGTAGCGGCATGCTGTAATTGTAGAAGATATAGCGTTGTCGGCTAATGTCACTATTGTTATTTCGGGCGATATTATGTAGCAAGAGCCACAACGAGTATCTCTAAAACAGTACAGAGAGAAGCCATATATCAGAAGGAATCGATTCTTGATCCCCATATGCTCCGGAAGGAAGTTCGCGCGAGTCGCGAGAACCTGGTGCGTTCACCGTAATTTTTTCGCAGAATCCGGGAATCGTGTAACTTTCTCGCGTATTGAATGTATATGTATATATTATATATAGATATATATAGATATTATATATTCGATCGTCAGGAAGAAAAGGCGTAGCTTCACTGTAGCCGTACGCAAGTACACGAATAAATATGGTCAATAGTCAGACACTCATACACACATACACAACATACACATACACACTCGCGCGCATTCTGCCCCCCCGCTCTTGATCGCTTCCGGTTCGTTAATGGCGAAAACAAGGGAACTGTTCGGTGATTATGTCAAAACGAAGTAACGGGGCCGTCTCTGTGTCCCATTTTATTGTGTCTGTTCTATGTATATTTTGTGATTCTCTGTACGCGCGAACAAGTATTGTAGATAATTAATTCTGCGTTTTATTATACTTTATTATTATTATTTTTATTATTATTATTAATATTGAAAAAATACAAGTACTAAACCAATATAACTGTTTCGGATACGTTAACGTGACTGATATATTTGCGCCTTTATGCCCAGTTCTTCCTCATGCGTTTTATTCGTTTAATATTTCATTTTTAGAAAATATATATTTGTAAAGATTACATTTGAGTTTCGGTTTAAAAAGTTGCACTTTATATTTCTTATATAATGATTTTTTTTAATATTACAATTAATATATGTCATAATTTTTACGATTTCATTACTGTATAAAAATCGAATGTATGTAAATGTCATAATAATAGTTATTAAATTGTGAACATAATATTCCTGTTTATGCGAATACGCATTGAGAATTATTTTTCATAATAATCGTAGTAATATTATTAAAACACGATGTAATACATTTGTTCAGCGAGGATAATTTATTTTATATATTCAACGCTTTAGTAACTATTATTGTACGAAGTAAAAGGTACTTTGACACCAATTTATATTTTGTTTCGAAAATTTTATTCAAAGAAGCTGCAGAAATATAAAAAGTGCAATTAAAACTAGCCGACTGATGCGTGCGCCGTCGCAATCTTTGTTTCGCGCTGCGTCCGTTTCTGAACAAAGTTATGCTGTTTTATGTTTTTTAATGATCGAAACTAAATTGCACGTACGAATAAACGTCGCTAGTACTGACCAAAGTTGTTGAACAGTCATTATACGATCATAATTAGCTGCGTTTTGCAATCACGCGAGCGAGTATCCGCAACGAAGTCAAGATCGCGTGCAGCTTCAACGTGAACCGATAAGGCACCAGCAGTTCGGTGAGTAAATTAATTTCTACTTACACTTTATTTAAAGCTCATTTAATTTATAAAATTATAAAAAAAGAGAAATCATTTGAGTTGCGTTAGTTGCATTAATATTAATTAGCAATTAAAGCTGCAGACAAAGCGTTTTATTCAGAATGTAAAATCGGAGATAGATATAAAGTGCAACAGTTTCGAGATTTCTTTTCTTTGGATGTTTTATTTTTTAACTGGCCAGTTCTCTTTTTAAATTTCAAACATATTTTTTGGCACACCCTGTTTACGTTCATACATGATTTATTTTAATGGATCAAGGTAGAGCGTCGACCTTCCATCCATCGAAGTTATAATACGTTCTATAAGTGCACCATTTACGTTCTCTATTAATAAACAGCCGTGATACATGCATCATATCAAAAATTGGCTCGACAACTTTCGGATAGTTTATTTTACGTAATACAGAATATAAATGTATAAGAGCGAGTAAAATTGTCCATCTGTTTTGAAAGCATTACGCAGTTTCTATTCTTCTGTCAGAGATTGTATATACAATTGTGACACATATCTTACAAAATTTTAACAACCAGCGAATAAATATAAAATACGGACCAACAACTCCTTCGACCTGTAACAAGTTCTTTCACGGGAATAGGGTACATTCGTATAAATAGGATACAAATTGCAATATAGTAATCACTGTAATTATAGGAGTATACAGACTAGGAACAATGTCCTGCAAAATACAATTGAAAAAATGCGTGCTACTCTTGCTGTGTATTGTGATATTTTATGTTATATTCAAATTTATACGGATCTGTGAATTTATAAAGATAGAGATTTACGGATTTACCAGTTTTATATTTTCTTATTTTAAAAATCATGAATTCATACAATCAAGAGATTTGTAAAATTATTCAAATGCGTGGATCATTATGCGTCAGTCTGAAACGCGATAAAGCTATGTGTCTGTAAATCTCGAGATCCGTACGTCCAAGAATGACTGACTAGATCAAAAGCATAGGAAAACAAAACAAATTTACAATTGTAATTACTATTCGACGCGCAGGACGCGCATAGTCTCACGGTAAATGTTTGCAAACTTACGCTTGCAAATCTCCATTTCTTTACGGGACACCGTATATCCAAACACTAAGAGCTACTTAATAATATTTTTGTCATTCGTTATTAACACTTTGTACTCAAGCTACAAAATCAAAATTCATTTAAAATTCAATTTGTGAAATGTTAATTTTTTCACATTTGATTTATGAATGAATGTAAAATTTGAAAACGTTCTCAGAATGTAATTTGCGACAGAATTACCGAATTTTTATTTTTATACTGTTTGTCAATATTTTATAGAAGTACAATAACATTAAATTGTACTTATATCTTTGCTATATTTTCACATTTTCACATGACAGTTGAGTACAAAATGTTAAATATTAAAAAGATTGCACTATATGATGTATATACGTATATATATATAAATATATCGGCAGTCCATAGCGGTAAATTATCCGTAACGTTGACGGACAAAAAATTACGTTAAAAATACAATCGATACAAGTTGTATTCATGAACGACAAGATGATAATATTTTACAAATATTTCTTCAAATCTTGAGTTTCGTAGATCCGAGACTTTCGTATTTTAAAGATCGCACATTTACATACATAGATTAAAAAATTCGAGGGTTTGGAAAAATCCCTCAAACGATTTAAATTTATTTATATAATCCAAAGATTCGATTATGCAAATAATCGAACTAATACCGCTCAAAAATTCATAAATGAGATCCAAGAATCTTTGAATTCGATAATTGAAATATTCAAGTATCACAATAGCGTCGCTCATGACCAGTATCGCGATAAAATCTAAAAATACACGCGGTATAAAAGAAAAAACGAGGGATCGATCGATCTCCACGAGATCAGTAACAGATCCGCAGTAATTAAGTACAAATCACTAGTGACATTTACAAAAGATACAAGCGGACCTTTCGTGTCGATTGGCGATCCGTTATCACACAGTTCGCGTTATCACTGTACAAAATGTCGATTCTACATCTAGTTCTTGAGCAATTTACGGCGAGAAAACCGGGGGACGGAATCATCGTCTCTCCGTCGTCTTCCGTCGCGAAATGGGTTGCTCTTGCTCGATTTAAACGTTCAAGTCCTCCCAATCCTCAATCTGTCGAGGAGTAAGCTCGATCGTGATCCTGGTCAGAGTGCGCAGGAGGTCGTGCAATCTCGGTGGTAGCGGATTCGCCTGCAGATCGATGAATTCCAGGACGGGTGCAAGTCTAAGTCTCTCTACGTCGATATCTACAGAATAAAATTAACTATATCATTTAGCGTCATATTATTTCAAGAAAACTTATATTGAGATAAAATTGTTTAAATAAAAGAAAATTATTCTTCTGTTTTATCATAATAAAAATGCGATACGTAAAATCTTTTTTATTCCTATAAGCGCGTAATATTATTTTTATATTAAATAATACTCCTGAAATATTAATAAAAAATTGTTATATGTCCACTCCTGATAATATTATATGAATATTATATGAAGAAGTAAATAATATTATTTAATATTATTTAATATTTTTCGCAATAAATTCTTTACAGTTTTTTCAGGGAGGGGGAAGAGTTATAATATCTAGATGCAAGTCAGCATCAATCATTATTAAATTAATTTTAATTTAATAATAACGTGATATTACTCATTCGGATTTGACTTAGGGCTGTGTTATGTCTGAAAAGTAATCAGCGCGCAGTTTCGTTAGATTTGAATGGGTTTATAAAATCACACAAACAAACATAGCACGAAGATCTAGCTACAACCGTAAAAGGCTTTTCTTATTTAATTTGTATTTAATATTTTACCATTTAAATATCAAAAGGCGCGGTCGCGCCGTCTATGCTTTAGCGAGTCGCAGACAGACCCTCTTTTACCCGTAGTTTTAAATTATCGGGAATATAATACTTTTAAATGTAATAATTATAAAGTTTATGAATATTTTGTGCATAATAATTCACATTATAATTACATTTATTTTAATCCGAAATGAAATATTTGATGTTGACATATTTCTAATATATCCTAAAATATTTTAATTATTCAATCAAAATAATGCCGAAACGTGGTACTCTCTAAATTGTCAATTTAAAAAATATATAAGGGCTATTAGAGTAAAACGCGGTTGTTGTTGCGCACAGTTTAAAAATTATTTATTTACTTCTCACATGCAGAGAAGTCTTAGAAAACGAACGTTTCGACTCCGATTTTAATTATTGCATAGGTCTGGGATACTTTTCAAGGAATTTTAGGATACTTTCCTAAAAGTAGGAAAATTGCGTGATCCATTAATTGTTTGAGTAATATTAAATAAAAATCTTACATAACGATAAGTCGAACAAATACTGACCGATGATGAAATTATTGTTGGCGAGGAGTCGTTTAAGCTGCGGTATCCGCCAGGCGACAGATGGTAGAGCGATGAAAGTGTTGTGCGAGATATCGAGTCTCTCCAGAGCTTGCAGTTCGGCCAGCTCCTCGGGCAGCTTGCTCATCTGATTGTGGCTTAAATTCAGTTCTACAAACGATATATACACGTTTTGCCGAATAATATAATGAAATTTCGCACGAGAATTCTCCCAACTGGCAACTCTTACAAAAGGTGAAAATTAGAAAAAATGGACAGTAATCCAAAACTATTTTAGCGGATCACACTCACCGGTGATTAATGAGAATTTCACGGCAAACTTTGCCGGGATTTTAGTGATCACATTGCCAGAGAGGTCGCATCTCTTCAGTTCCGTGTGTCGCATCAGATGGTAGACCGCGTCCGGGATTTGCATGAGCTGGCACTCCGACAAGTCTAAAAAGTAAAACGAAAGAACGTACATTTTTCTGAAAAAAAACACACACACACACACACGCACACAAACATCGTCACTTTTAAGTTACTGCTCCTCAGAATCTCGTTAAAATTCTGCCGCACATCGAAATTAGAATAAACTTTCGAAATTAACATTTAAGTAATAACGTCTACGAAATGGAGATATCGTGTTTTAAGGATAAAGTAAAAATTAATATCTCTGATTTCAGGCGGCCGATTGCGCATCCTTCATAAATAATGAAAGTAAAGGCTATTATTTATTGCGATCTTATATCTTACGACATACATCCTATTATCCATTATATAAATGCCATTCCCCCTCTCCAAACATTCAATGATAACTTTTAATATCGTTTTTAATATAAATACCAAAATTTTTAATATAATAGTCAATGAAAAAATATTGAATGAAATAAATAATTTCTTTTATAAATAAGATAAACTTTTATTCTTCTAATGTTTTATTTCGCAGTGATTTCAACGCGTGAATAGAGTTCTTCTTATGTGCAATTAAAGTTAAACTGTGACAATGAGAGGATGTAGATGACTTTCCCGCGTTCAGATATCGACAGCATCGGCTAAACTGATAATAATGATACTGTAAAAGTGTTCCGATACTCGAAGAAAAAAAAATGGGAAAACGCCAGTCTAGGCGCATCATAACTGCTGAAAGTGCACTTAACGTCAGTGCGCCGCGTTTCACGCTTTCTCCGGCGCGGTTTCCAGCACGGAAGGCCGTCGATGCTGAAGCTAACTTGAACGCGGGAGCTGAGAACGAGCGTTACGGAACAAACGTATTATATATTTATCAATCATCGCGATCATTATGACGGTGCGAATGATTCCGAGAGGATAACAAACATGTCATAGAATTGTGCGATTTAATGATCCAAATGAACAAACGTGAATTTTGTTAATGCTTTGCGAGATCGAATATTGATGAATCCTCCAGTCAAAGTCTCGTAATTTTAGAAAAATGTTTTATATTTTCTTTTTTTTTGTTTATCATGGCGAAGCTACACTGAAGAAAAGTGTTTTTAGCAATAATAATCAGGCCTAGATGATAGTCACTAAGCTTTGGTGAAATAATTTTAATTAAAATATTCAAAATAAAATATTTCAATAAAATATTCAGTCAATAATATAATCAAATATTTAGTAACATTTAGTAATCATTTACTATTATATTTAGTTATTAATGTTTATTAATATTATTATTAATTATTTAATAATATAATTATTAAAAATTACTGTAAATATTTTA
>QKQZ01016971.1:0-19194 GCA_003595255.1 Solenopsis fugax | reverse complement strand
ATCTAACCGCTCCGAGTACGATCATTCCGAACACTTGGCATCCGACGAGCCTTATCCGGACCACTTCCCGTTTCCTTTAACCGCACCGAACGAAAACCGCATACCGTTACACCTTGATCGATTCACAAACTTTCAAATCTTGTGATGCATTCTACGTAGTTAGTACTGTGCTTTATTCATCGCGCATATACATTCGTCACGAACTACATTCTTTAAATCTCATTGAATAAAACGTTTTTCTAAAAGAGTGAAAATTAAGCTTGTTCAATTATTCAAATGATTTGTTATTCTAATAGAAGTAAATAATAGAGGAAAAGAGGGAGTTGTGGAATACCATTTTGTTTTTTTACAATAACACAGTAAATATTAACGCGACACAATTCTAATCAACGTCAGTTTATTAGCCATAGAGTTCTATCAATCACCCTATAGGTAGAAGTTCATCGGGTATACAGAATGAACGTAATTTACAATTTACTGAAAAGAGGAAAAAAGGATGCGTTTGTGGAATAGCAGGAGGGTCGTGGAATACTAACAACTAATGTCATAAGAGACACTTTTATTTATAAAAGAATATAAATTAATAATCTTTCGTAAATTTAAAATACAAATAAGTGCCCCAAAATAAGTTTTTATGAACATTTTATAAAATGTCTAAAAAAAATTTATTTTAATAATTTCTTTAACTCACAAATTTTTTAATTAAAACAAAAACATTTTAAAATAATTTTCTACTTCTAACAAGGTTTACGAAGTGTCCGCCTCAGATTTAGACGAGCTTTTAATATGTTGTAGTACAGATAAAAATAAGGGACACGTATTTTTTTATATGTGTCCGTTTTCACTTTTAAGGGGTGAAACACCCCTTTGAAAAAAATCGGTTTTTTTCTTTCGAAGCGTATATCGTCGAAACTATAAGAAATAGAGAAAAATGTTCTAATTGAAAGTTAAATGGCTTGAAAAGTACNCTTTGAAGAAAATCGGTTTTTTTCTTTCGAAGCGTATATCGTCGAAACTATAAGAAATAGAGAAAAATGTTCTAATTGAAAGTTAAATGGCTTGAAAAGTACTTTATAACAGGGATAAAAAATTTAAAAAAAAAATTTTGTTTACTTTCCCCCACTATTTACCTATTTTTTTCAAAATTTTTATTTCTTTTTATAAGTAAAATAAAGCTTATTTTATTACGAATTCAATGGTATATGATAGTTATATTATGTTGCGACATTTCCATTTTCCAAAAATAATTAAAAACCATGCGTTATGGAGTGGTTTTTAATTATTTTTGGAAAATGGAAATGTCGCAACATATCTTTATCATATACCATTGAATTCATAATAAAATATGCTTTATTTTGCTTATAAAAAGAAATAAAAGTTTTGAAAAAATTAGGTAAGTGGTGAGAAAAAATATTTAAAAAAATTTTAGAACACACTTTTTTAAGCACTGTTATAAAGTACTCTTCAAGCTATTTAACTTTTCAATTAGAACATTTTTCTCTATTTCTTATAGTTTCGACAATATACGCTTCGAAAAAAAAACCGATTTTCTTCAAAGGGGTGTTTCACCCCCTAAAAGTACGGGTACGTATAAAAAAATACGTGTCCCTTACTTTTATCTGTACTGCAACATATTAAAAGCTCGTCTAAATCTGAGGCGGACACTTCGTAAACGTTCCATATAAGTTCAAACATTATACAACGTTTACAATGACATTTGTATTTAAAGTCGTAAGAATGATCATCAGAACATTTTTAATTGACTATCGCGACCATATTTCACAACCACAGCTCACATATAACATGACTTTATTTGCCGAATTCATACGCACATAATGATACACATTAAATTCAATAATATTATTTGATATTTATATTCAAGACTTCAAGTTAAATTAAAATTAAAAAATTAATATGTAAGATACTTCTGAAAATTACGTAGAGAGTATGCACCTGTAAAAATTTCTGTTATCTGCAAAACTGAAATTCAGCTTTTATAAAACGCAGCGAACACTAATGACCAGTAACCATCCTACAATATCAAAATAGACTGTAACGAAGTAATTTTAACAGTTGCTTTTAGAATTCAACTCGAATTATACGAAATATCATTATATTCCGCCATCCCAGATATATTCCACAACCACCGTCCTTTCTCTATTAATAAAACAAATATGTCATGCTTTTGTTTTAACGAAATGTTATTTATTTCATTAATACTATTTTTGAATTAATAAAATTATTTTCAATTAGACTGCTATAACTATAACATTGTAAATACAACATCTTTTTTTCGATGTTTGAAAAATATTTGAAACAAAATATGTATAAAAAGATAACTTTAAAAAAGCCAGAATTATTAGTTATAAAAAATAATTAAACAAATATTGGTTGATAATAATGTAAAATTTTACTCATATATATAGAAATTCTATTCAATTCTATGACTGAATTTTAGTTCTTATATGTCTATATAAATTTACTTTTTATTTTTTTTTTAATTCTTAGAACTGGAAAATGATAAAAATTTAATTAAACCGAAATTAAAGTTAATATTGGTGGAAATAAATAATACAATGACAGATCACTTTAATAATCGTACAACTTAACTTTTACTCTGGGAAATTTAAAGAGCAAGTAGCAATTGCATTTATGATAGCGCAAGAAAAAGAAAAAAATAATACAGTAAAACCAAGGAGATGTGAATTTAGCAAATTAATCAACACTGCCAATATGTCTATTGATAATAAAATTACATATGTTACACACGAAGAACTGTGAAACAAATTGAGTTGACCAATTAGTACCATTAATAAGTTGCATTAATTTATTACGAGCAGAGTATATGCTTTACTGAGATTGTAATATCAACAAGTTACCCATTTTCATTATTTCTGTCAGCCAATTATCACGTTAATTAAATGCAACGGTTAGCAAATGAAGCACATTTGTATATTCACTTCTTTTATGATATATCTATCTGTGCAGAATATGTATGCATAATGTAAAATCCAGACGATTCACGTTATATGTGTATATATACACACACACACACGTACACGCACACGCACACACACACACACACACACATATATATTTGAAACAGAGAAAATAAGGTACGATGATAGCGAGCTTATTGAAGAAATCCGAATTACCTCCACCTATAGTAGGATTTAAATCATGTCAGATTTGTAGGACTTTCAAGTAATTTTTCGCGTTCGGAGATTTAAAGTATATTTAGAAACTGAATTAAAAATTTAGTGCAAAAACAGTTTTTTCTTGTGTTGCATTTTACTTAAATATTCAGTTAGTTATAATGGACATTTGTAGTTCTGAAAAAAATTAATTTTGAGGTATTTGAAGAGTTCTCTTATTCAGATGTTTATTTTTATAGAAATCTTGAAGCCACTTTCGCGATGATAAATTAATTTGAATTGAAATAATTTACGGTAAGAACTAGCGAAAATGCATATTTTATGTCAAGATGAAAGATCGTTTCAAAGTTATTGTCACACAAATTCCTCAAGTATCGAAAGAAAGCATTTAAGACTGCTCTCCACAGATCAGCTTATAATCTTGATTTGCACGAAAACAGCAAAGGAGGCCATTCAACCACATGGACTAATGAGAGTTTAGAGATCAGAGTTAAGTCTGATTGCTCCGGGATTCGAAGTCTATCATCGTCATGCGGTCTCCAAACTCGAAAGGAGGGCAGATTTGGTAGGCCAAGAGGATATTTGATGCAATATCCAGTAAGCCTCGCCGTCGTCTAAGCGGACAATGGGCTTCGTAAAATCGTGTGAATTAGTAAAGGGCTCTCTAGGCGAGGGAATAATCGCAAAGTGAGTAGATAAGATCTCTGTTCAGCCCTCTGCAGTAGAGGCTTTGCTCGCGGAAAAGCAGAATCGTAAAGTGCGGTGTGGCGCGCGTGTGTGGTGCGCCGGTTGTATTGTAAATTGATAGCGATAAAATCTATTCATCTCTCTTTCTCTATCTGAAGAGGATCGGTAACGGAGTCGGTACATTTGGTCACGGAGACAGCAAAATGGTGAGATTATTTCAAATCGTATCTATCGAGTCTCAGGCGATTTTGGATTTCTATTGTGCATTTGCATATCGCGATGTTTTCAGTGTTTTTCCTATTTTTCAAGAAAATATTCAGGCGCCTATCATAACCGCAATCGATAGTAACAGGGATTAATGTTGTGTTTTTGAGAGAGATATTGTGAATATATTTATTTTCAGAGATCTTCCAATATCGCTTTTCTTGCTCTAGGCTTGTGTGTGTGTGTACACAAAATTAAATTATACTAAATTAAATTTTATATACATATAAGCAAGAAAGTATATTCTTGCTTATATATATTATAATTTAATCTTTAAAGAATCTTAAATAACATAATATTTTTTATATTTTTAATTCTATATTAATAGTCATCCAGAGAGCAATAGTTTTGCTAATAATATTATAGCAATAACAAATTCTAATTCTTGGTTAAAAGATATTATTATTTTCTCTCCGATATTTTTTCTCCTCAACTCATGAAAAATATTATTGAACAATGAGTATATAGTTTCCTGAAATATATTTTTCTTGATGAAACCATACAAAAATTTCTTCATGCAAGCAATACATATTATGCCCGTTTAACACTATATAATCTTATTTTAATATTTAACATTTTGAAAATAATGATATTCTTAACTAGAATATTTTTTTGTGAAGCTTTAAAATGTAATAATAATTGTTTCTCTAAATAAAATTATACCAAAATTATATCAAATTTTTTATTTAGGGATAGAAAATTTAAGTTTAGTTTCTACGGAGACCTCTCTGCGCGACGAAGGCGTGCGCGGTCTAGTGTGGTGTTTCGAGAAGGTGAAAGAAGGAAAAGAAGAGTCGATTCGAAGCTCGCAGACAGCTCCTTTGCGATATCTATCTGTGCAAATATTAGGTGTATCCGTGGAAGCGAAAAAGAGGCCGTCCCGATGTTTTCATTTAATATCAGCTGAAAGTCCGTTCGGCCTGAGTCGACTGTCAACTGATATTCAACGGAAAGATTGCGAGTCATTTCCCGTGACTAGCGTGAAAATGTTGCTTTTGAGATAGGTACTCCGGAGCAATACGAAAGTCTAGATACTGTACGCGTGCTGGGAGAGGCACTCTCTACTTGCTCCCGATAGATTTTAAACCGACGCGACAGCACGCGCGTTAAGTACAATTTATGCTTTTAAACGATTGAAGTGTAACGACGGATACTCTACTGTTCCAAAAATTCTATATATTGATTCCAATATATTCAGACATTAAATAGTAATTTCCATTAATGCAGTTCATCGTTTATTAAATAATCGGTAATATTTGTTTAATTAATTTATAATTAACAATTCTGGCGTATTTAAAATCACTTTTTATGTACATATTCATTCAAATATCTTTCCAAAATAAGAAAAAAAGTATTTGTAATTGTATTTATAGTATTATAGTTAGTTTAATTAAAAATAATCTTATTATTTCAATAGCAGTATTAATGAAACAAATAACATTTTATTAGAATAAAAGCATAATGTATTTGTTTCATTAATATTATTATTGCATTAACGAAATTATTTTCAATTAGACGCTATTCATTAATGCATTTAATACAATATTACCTTTTCCGTATATAAAACAAGAAATAATTTAAATTTTAGGAGAGAGAGAGAGAGAGAGAGAGAGAGAGAGAGAGAGTGTGTGTGTGTGTGTGTGTGTGTGTGTGTGTGTGTGTGTGTGTGTGTGTGTGTGTGTGACAGAAAGAGAGAGAGGAAATTATGTTCAAAAATTTAGAGGAATAAATCACTTAAATGAGTATTAGTATTAGTAGAGTAATTAATGATTTGATTTACTGCGGAAGCTCTCTTGTTGGGATGCGACATCAGTTAGGGTGATAAATCTGTAACAACGTGAGTGTAATGTCCCATGTGCGTTCATTGGCATATTGCCAAGAATCACAACTGTGTGGTGGATGATTATAGCAACATTAAGCGCCATTTCTATTCGCTGAAGACTTAATCAAACAATCATTACTCGGAATAATTGTGTATGTAAAACACATAATTTCACGCTCGTTTTACTATAATGATAAAAATTAAATCTTAATTGCCAAGATAAATCTTGATCACCAAGGAATTATAACTATTGACAGTTTCCAAATTAATATTCAGTAGGAAATTATTTTCGAAATACTTCGTAATGCACAAAAAGAATGCGGTAAGTAGAAATTAACCAGTGAGAACAATCTATGCGTCATATATGCGATCGGAAACAAGCACATATCATATCTAGCATGGTTGATTAATACAGCATTCCGTTACGACAATACGGGGGGTATATTCCGGGGGACGGAATTCCACCTGCCGTAGAGTTTAATGTCACTGCACTAGTGTTTCCTTCATGCGAGCAATACGAATCGTCGCTCGCAAGCGGAGACAGCGGTAGATTACCGTCGACGGCGAGCAATTCTTGCGGTGTGACACAGTGTAATATTTCAACGCCGTCTTGACGATATTTTTCAGCGGTGCCGCGGTAGCTAGGTGATAGGTGGGAACACCGCGAAAGTGGGAAATGTCAGCGAATGATTGCAACCCCGCGGTGCCGCCGCTGTGCCGGAACGGGATCGCCGAAGGACGCCGATACGAAAGCGTTCACCATCTTTTATGAAACCAGACAAATTTATAGAGCCGATAATAAATGTTGCAGTGTCACTTTGATTTCTGCTAATGTTTAAGTTACAGTTCAAAATTTTAATTACAATTTTTTAGAATTAGCAGATTTTGAGTGCACTATTAATAATAATACTGCAACTGCGTTTATGTAATTTGAGGACAGAAGTGTGAGATGAGATGGAAATGACGCATTACATAGGATTTCTCATTATTTCGCTCGACAGAATCGCTTACCGTCAAACTTTTTCCGTCACTTTTTAATTAGACGTATAATTTAATCGCCCTCTCTTCAAACCACTCTTACGACCGAGGTCGATACTCGGCAAAAGAGAAAGAGGCATGACGCATTAACATGAAGAAGGTCACGATCCAATATTTCGCGGTCCAGATATTCTCGAAAACGCTATAATGGGTAGCGTAGATCAGGGTAAATGGAAAGTGCCACACTGATTGCGAGATCGAAAAATAATGATTGCAATTATCATAACTTAACTTTATACTTATTTTCGATGCCAACTATATATTTATAGTTGTTTTAACCATAAAAATTATAGTAATTAATTATTATCACTACATAAATAGTAAGTGAATGTTAAAAATTATAGTTATATTTATTATAATTGTGATTGCATTTACTACATAAAAATTGTTTATTTTATTTTTACCGTACACATTTGGATATTTCACCATATTAATATTTGATATCATAATTTATAGTAAAATTTTGTCATAGTAGAATTGTAAACACAACGTTACTATATTATTAATATTGTAGCAATAATAATTATGAAAACGGAACTCCTAATCATAATTATTTTACTATGCAATTATAGTCACAAATATGAATTTTTTTTCTCAGTGCAGGAGCATGAATGCGGATATGGTATATGATTCTGATTGTGGTGGAGAAAAGTCGCGAAGCTTCTTTCAGCCTCTACTCCGAAAAAAGAATTGCGACCCCTCGGCGAAGGCGAAGACGGCAAAGTCATCAGCATTGATAAATAAAATGTTAGAGCTACATCATGCCACCGACTGTTAATCGCATAGCGGTATTCTTATTACGCTTGTACACAACCACACAGACACACATACATCGTTCAACCCTTCGCTTCGTCCTCTTCTTTCGCTAGTCGAGGGTGCGTTCAAAAGTACTTGGACCGGCTACAACGCACACACATGAAATCGCCATCCTCTGCTTGTCTCTCTGTCATTCTATCTCTTTCTATTTCAGCGTTGCTGCCACTTCGAGCTGGTGAACGTGTGTACTTCAGCCAAACAAAGGCAACCTTCGTCGTCACCCCTTTACCATCACTCTTAACTAGTAGCATAGCATGTACGTGTATGTACAGGCCCAGCTATAATATTAGAATCTAACGTGCGCGTATACTCTCTTAGGCACGTATGCAAGCTAGGCTGCAAGACGCGTAAGCTTCTTTATCGTAGAATATAGTTTGAGTAATTATTGTTCACGTATCGCTGCGGATTAATTATTTCCTAGGATATAGGATTATTTCGCGGTGATGTTATGCAAATTACGTTTAACATGCAATTTAACATAAAATCCTACAGTTGAATCATTATATGTATATTTTATAATTTATAGAAATGTCTTTTAAAAGTAGATATTGTTTTATAAGATATTATCCTATTAAATTCGTAATGTCAAATTTGTAATGTCGATATCCAATTTAAGTTAATTTTAATTATTCCTATGTCATCACAGTTTCTACTTAATATGTCATTAATTTAACTAAAACAATGAAATGACTAAAACTTCATTAAAATAAAGCGAATAACTAAATAATTTAGCATTTAGCCCAAGAATATTTGATTCAAATTTAGTTTATTATTTACTAAGTATATGTTAATATGGACATTGTTTATGTCGGTGACTAGCTCAAATATATCATCGTGAAATCGTTGATCAAAACAAGACATATGAGCGAGAGGTTGTCCAAATAATAATACGACGAATTTGGCGTTTTTAGAGAATTCGTCAGTTGCTACCGAGACATAGCCGTCGAGCCACACGTATTATATTATATTATAACGTTACATACCGTAATGTATAGAATGTGAATTTATTAAAGTAAACACACACACACACACACACACACGTTAGAGAAACGATTTGAGTATTTATTTCAAGCCCGTACAGTTTACTTAAAAATTGAGTAATTTGACAGAAAATAGATTAATTAGATGTAGTTGTTTTCTGATCATACGCTTTGTGTTAAAATAATATTTTGATACACGTGAAAATTAAAAATAACAGAATGTTATTTAACTCAAGGAATTGATTTGATCCTTTAATATTTAATAAGTGTACGCACGATGACCTGAAAAAAATATTTTCATAAACGAAGTAAATCTCGGAAGTCTAGACTACCCGAGAAAAAATGATTATGCATGATCATATGCAGTTAGTATAAATTAATGCAGATTTGTGTATCATGTTACGAAACCGCATTTATACAAATTATTTGCAAAAATCCAGTGTGTGTGTGTGTGTGTGTGTGTGTGTGTGGCTAAAATTATAAGCTGCACAAAAAAGAAGAAACATTTTGTTTTGAGAATATTTTTATTTTCGAAATATTAAATATTGACATGAAAGTATATAAAGTTAAATAAACAATTATCGGTTGTAAATATTATCAAGTGGTCAAACTGACAAGGAAGCCAGCACGGAATGTAGGGAGATCCTGGTTCAAATCCTGGTTGAGATAATATTTTTACAACAAATTCTTTACAATTTTCGGGATAAGGAAAAGATCGTAAAGGTGCTTGTCTTCTTTTCCTTCTTTGCGTGCCATACGCTCGTTAGCGCGTAGGCTTATCTCTTCTACATATATCCGTAGATATATGAGATCTACAGTTTTTAACGCCGGTTTCGAACGGTCTATTAGAAGAGACTTTCCTGGGCAGAACTATTCTCATATTGTGAGTATGAACACCAGTTTGTTAGCCATAGAGTTTTATTAATAATTCTTATCTACTGGTAGAGGATCATCGAGAATATAGAACGAACGTAATTTACAATTTATTGAAGAGAAGAAAAAGATGCATTTGTGAGATAGAGGAGAAGTCGTAGCATATATTAACAATTAATGTCATAAAAGACATTTTTAATTATAAAAAGTCATAAATTACTGATTTTGAATTCAAGATCTGATCATGATACTTATTAATGTAAAGATCTACGAATTTCAGATCATGATCAGAGCATGGGTAATTATTTACATTAGCGGACACCGCGCCGATGATCTTGATTTTGACATATGTTACATAGGTAAGAGTACTAAAGAACTTTTCCTTATAAATTAATCAACGGTCTCGTATAGTTCGGTAATTTCGAGAGATACTCATACACAAAATTCATTTTCGAAAGTTTATTATTTTCGTTATATGACACCTTGTATCTTCACGTGGAAAGTCGAAAACTTATAGAACAGAACAATTATAGACCTTGTTCAGTCTTAAAAGCAGGACAGGGTAGGAACCTCGCTTCGCGTGGAAAGTCGGAAACCCATGTGGAACAATATAATTGCAGATTTCGTTTCGCTTCTAATTGTAAGCAGAGGAGGGAGGATGGGGTGGATTTTGCTTCGCGTAGAAAGTCGAAAACTTATGGAACAGAACAATTATAAACCTTATTTCGCTTCGCAAACAGTAGGGGGTGGAGGGGGGTTGACCTTGCTTCGTTGTACACGCGTTATGTTTCGAAAATAATAAAATTTCGAAAATGAGTTTTACGCAAGTATATTTTGAAAACTATATAAGACCGCCGATTAAAATTATTATTACATCAAGTGGAGACCATGATCTTCAATCATGAAAGACTAATTAGAAAGAGAGAGAGAGAGAGACAGAGAGAGAGAGAGAGAGAGAAAGAATTATTTTTATAACATTTTATAATATTTTTATATTTTATAAATAAATTAGCTTTAATAAAAAAGTGAATGTATTGGTTATAATTATACATATATACCTCTGTGAAAAAAGAGTTATTTTATTTTGCATAATATAAAATGGCATGAAAAGTTTTGGGCGTGGTTTGCCTTGTACAAATTGTTAAAACAGAAAAAATGGGAAAATACCGTAACATCTCCAGTTACTGACTTTTTTTAGAATGGATTTTATTTCGTAATTCCAAATTTCTTTTCCTAACTCCCAATCGTCGATTACGATGCATGTGAGTTCATTTGACTGTTTAGATCAAAGCGCAACGTTCACCACTACCAGCCAGGATTATATTCATTCGTTGATCGTGCGTGCGTGCAAATTCATTTCTGCAAAATTCCCGATAAGAGCACAAAATGCGAGAAACGGAAAACGCGTCGATAAGTCAATCTTTCTGGACGAGAATGTAAACGAAAGGAATTGATGTATGTATGTATGTATGCGTGTGTTGTATGCTGCGTAGATGCGTGCGTGCCTACGCACGCGAACAAGTTTGTGCGAATTTAGCGACTCGAATTTATGATCAAAGAGGTCTCACCTCTTGTTGTCGTTAGAGACTTGACTTCACGTAGATATCTTAACTTCAAATGTCAATTGTCAATTGGTTGGTGAACGTGTGTCTTGATGCTGCACATATTTTGTTGATTATGATTCCTGGATATTCTGTATACGCTTTTTGTTCTTAACGATAGTTGTCGGTGTCGTTGCATAGATATTTTACATGGCAAAAAACTGCGCAACGATACCTACAATTATTGTTAAAAACAAAAAGCGTGTACAGAATATACCCTGGCGATGCAAGAATTTAAAAAAAGATAGTAGCGATATTAATGTGTCCGTGAGAACGTTGCCGAAGAACGTTTCTTGAATCACAGTAACGAATTGCGCAAAAGCGAGCATCGAAGTCCAGATTGCAAAATTCTCACTCCGTCTATGAGAATAATATTTTAAAAATCTAGCTTAGCATAATTTCAAGATTTTAATATACAGAGTGTCCCAGACCTTGTATAATATCCGTTAATAGCAGACTCGACTTGAGATCATTTCGAGACGAAAATCCTAATATTAAAATGTCGAGGCTACAATAATTTTTAAATGAGAAGGGTTTAAAGTTGCCAAATCAAACTGTTCGAAATTCGCGCTTAGGCACACATTACACAGTAGTGAAGGTATATTATTTAACATACTTATCACGCCTCTCTCCACAAGTATTCGCATATGCCAGGCAAAAATACACATAAAATATTCTCATGTGTACGTATAAATCGCATCATCTAAAATCTCTTAATTTATTACAAAAAAATTGATTTGGATCCTTACTTAAATAATCATAAAATATAACATTTTAAACGGCTGTAACACAAAAACTAGCCATTTTCGAGTTTTATACTTAAAGAGACTTTTAATCAGTGAGTCAAAAACTATAACATACTGACGTTTTAGCCAATTTCACTGAGAGCTAAAAACCTTTAGTTTTGTGTGGTCCTTTTAATAAACTCTTATATTTTTACTGTATATCTCATAGGGGTGGGATATATGGCTACTCATATGTGGGATATACGGCGCATAGATAACACTGTGTGACGCGAATTTTAGATTACAATTCAGATAAAATAATTCTTATAGATTTTTTGTCGCTGAAAACAAATCACTAATGAAATTGCTCTATCACGTCATATTTTAGATAAAAAAAATTGAATTTAAAGATGCCAAAAATGGCATTTTTAAGTATTTTTGAATCAAAATAGCTCAAAAATATGATGTGATAGAACAATTGAATTTACTTAATTACATTTAATAACATTTAATTACATTTAATAACATTTAAGTGGATTTGTTTTCAGCGATCTAAAATCTATAAAACTCACATATTGTATTAACTGCAAAACTTACAATTATTTACAAGAAAGAAGAATGTATATAGTCCGTTTATGCTTATAATCACTTGCACGATTCGTCGATTATGAATCTATGGTCAAAATTGTCAAATATGTAAGTAATATGTCAAATATAAATAATTCATTGTTTCATAAATTATATTCACAAATATAAATAATCATTATTTCATAAATAATTTCTGCCATAGGATAGCAGAAAAATAATGAAGTATTAATTTTTCTCGTAGAATTCAATGATACTATTGAATTTTATTAAAATTAAATGTTTTATATATTATTTAAACAATCGTTGTTCAAACAAATTATATTTGATAATTTTGACCATACGTTCATAATCGGTGATCTCAGAAATCGTTAGATGCAAGTGAGTATTTAAATTGCGTAATCAGACGATTTTCCTTTCTTTTAACATAATTATAAATTTTAACTTGCATAAAGCAGTTTTTATAATACGTAAACTTTATAGATTTTAGAATGCTGGATTCGTTTTCATAAATAAAATTGCTCTATTACATCACATTTTTGAGCTATTTTAGCTCAAATGTACACGAAGTAATAATAATGCAATATTAATATGAGCAGATTAACATGGGCAGATAGTAATAAAATGTAGATATATGCACTTTGTTCTCTGCACAAGCACAAGTGCTGTTTCCCAACCATGAAGCGTATTACGGCATAAATCTCGAGCACTAAAAATACTGTATATCCCAAACAGGTGGAATGTACAAGAAATTAAGCTAAACAAAGAATATAAAAGCTAAACACTTATATTTTGCTATATTACATCCTGTACTATCCCTCTATATTTATGCGTCACGAAATAATCGTTAAGTCTTTTACACTTCCTATAGTAATCATGTTAAGCAAGTCGTAATACTTAATTGCGCTAATTACTACAATGAGAAATTGATTCAACTGACGAGGATTTCGTTAATGTTAACAATAAGAAACTAAAATTATAACACAATACTAACATAACATAAGGATACATAACAGAATGATCTCTTTTTTTTTATTTCTAAGACGTAAATTTCCACGAGGAGTAAATACCGAAATTATGCAAAATTAGTGTGACAAATAAGTATCATATTTAGGAACATCTTTACTACTGTGTAATGTGTCTGAGCATGAATATCGGATAGTTTGATTCGTCAACTTTAAACCCTTCCCATTTAAAAATTATTGTAGCCTCGACATTTTGGTACTAGGTTTTTCGAAATGATCTCAGGAGTTTGCTATTAATGAGTGTCACGCAAAGTCTGGGATACCCTTGTACACTTTTTATATATTTTTTGAAACTATGCAGAAAGGTTTTATTAAAATATTTAAAAATTTAGCTAGATACAGATTTGAAAATAATTTTATTAAATTATCAAAGTAATATTATGTAAAACATTTAAGCTTGTTGAAATATCAAAACTTTATGCAGCATTGCTCATCAGTTCTTGAACGCTTTACATAATTATTTTAATAGTCTAACAATATTACTTTTTTTAAATCTATTTAAAATTTTTAGCTATTTCTTCCAATTTTCATGGATGTCCTTCTATTTGTAGATTGTTTAAGAACTTTTGGAATAGATTTTAGACGATAGATCTCAACGTGTAACTCCTTAAAGATTCGATCCTTATTCAGATCAGTTGTGAGACATGCAATTAACTGTATGGCAGTATTGCACGTCGAACAATATAAAACACCCTGTGTATTTATATACCTTAACAGCACATGATATACAAATATTCGTTCGTTATGTTATTTATATCATGTGCTGTTAGTGTAAGTAATTTAATTAATAAAAATTTTCAAAGTTCATTATTCATAAAATCTTACAAAATCTTTATCTTACAAAATAGAGAATGGATGTGGCGCATAAATTATAGCAATGCTTATATCTATACTATTTTTATTGTAATCTATCATGCCTAGCTAATTGAACAGATTCGTGTTAAATTTTACGTTTTCTTTTCATATAGAATAAATAAATCTATTTGAGATTAATCCGAGCATAATCTGCGTCCTTACGGCAAATGAGTGGTCTCTCTTTAAGAGTATGCTAAAGTAACAAGAGAACTTCCTCAACGTCGGTACTGCAGATTATTTTTTCTGCAGAAGGGAAAGGGGGAATGCTAACACCAAGCTAACGCTCTTTGTTCAACGCATAGATCTGTCTTTGTTTTTCGATTGTAGTGCCATCTGCGAAAAGACCTATCAATTACTTTTGCACACCATCACTGATGTTTATGACAGTTCAGCTTCGCTGAGCGAAATATGCATGCCGGTAAAAGCACATTAGTTAATCTTTTTTGTTAGGCGTTTAGTCGTAATTTCACACGGTCAGTGTTATTCGTGCTTGTTTTCTGAGCTCTACCTTCATTTTGTATGTGCGAGCTACACAACTTCTGTACTAAGGTAAAGTTAATCTCAGGTGACGGCTATACGAGTGAATTTTTAATGATTTATTAACTTTTTATTCGATTTTCTTGTAAAATTTACCTGAGCACCCTTTCTTTTTACGCGTATTTTAATTTTATAAAAAGTTTTTGTGATTCTGTAACGCCAATTCGAAGATTTAAAAGCTGTAAATGTCGGTAATTCGCGGTACTTTAGCATCCTCTTAAGGCGTTTGACTTATTCGTGTTAACACTTTATATTCCGAACCATCTGATGTTAGGAACTGTACGAAGCCAACGGTGGCGACTAGATTAGTGTTGCTGCTGTTGCAATCCTGCGAACTGTGCTCTAGCGTAATTTTTGTGATATTATTCAAGTAATAATTACGGAGTGACAAGTAGTGCACGTCAGTGCGCATGATGACTTATTTGTCGATTATTTGTGATACTCTCGAGTGCGTCATGAATAATCATTCGCAGCGTCGCTTACAGCAATGATATTGTTGTAAAGGCGAGCAATGATTTGCTTGGATGCACGCGATGATTATGCGCTTCTGCATCGCATACGTGATCGTAAGTGTCGAGTAAACACGAAATACATTACTATATCAATGTTATGTGTAATGTATATTATTATACTTATTACTTGTGCATTAAGAGAAAAGTATTTAGAATTTGTGGCTATAACTGAATATCAAAATAATTAGGAATTACAGTTATTATTTTTACAGTTATTACTGTTAAAATGTTAATAATAATAACTTACAATGTGTTACACCTACAAAAAAGTTGTTACAATTACATTATTTAAATATAATTGACATCGATAATTAGAGAAAAGAGGGCGATCGTGAGACACAGATTTGAAATGATAAAATACTATCATATCTCATATAATTTGTGTTGAATTTTAAGGGCACTTAATTACTTTGTTACAATCTATTTAGACATTGTAGTTATTGGTCATTAGTGTTTACTACGTTTTCATAAATGTTGAATTTCAGTTTTTCAAATAGCAGAGATTTTTGCAGGCATATTTTCTTTGCGTAATTTTGAAAAATAGGTATTAATTTTTCAACTTTAGTCTAGCTTGAAGGCTTTCAATGTGGCTTTTGAATAATGAAATTGAATTTAATTTATGACGTAATGTGCGTATGAATCCAACAAATAAAATTATATTATGTACGGATCATGGGCCATTTGCATTATGACCGCTTTTGCGACTTTATGATCGCATTGTAGATGTTGCATAATATTTATTAGTGCAACAAAGAAATTATTTTAAAAAGTTATTTTTTAAGCAGAAGAAATTATTTAAAAAGGATTTATTAAAAAAATATAAATTTTATGAAATGTTTATATAACCTATTTATTTTGTGGCACTTATTAGTGTAATCTACGAAATAAAAATCTACATAGGATCATTAATTTCTGGTTTTTTCTAAATAAAAATGTCTTTTATGACATTAGTATGCCACGACCTGCCCTCCTATCTCACAAACGCATCCTTTTTTTCTCTTTCTAAATTGTAAATTACATTTGTTCCGGTGAATATCTATCTATAGGATGATTGATAGAATTCTATAGTTACAAACTTGTGTCCATAAGAATTATGTCGCGTTAATATCTATTGTGTTATTTCAAGAAAAACAAAATGATATTTTATTATTCCTTTCTGTTTCTATTATAATTTATAATCTTTTAATTATAAAAACTATACTTATTAAATAATTACAAAAATGTAGTTTCTAACCATAGTTATTTTAAGATTTAATTATAGTCTCAAATATTTTTCTCTAACAGTAAGTATAAAAGTAGCTCTTAATTTTAGCCTTTTACGTCTTGTAACAAATGCATTTAAAACGATCGAGTGGGATGTATCGTTGTAGTACTCCGTAGCAAATTGCATAATGGTAAAAGATCAAAGTTAGCTAGAAAGTAAAGATTTAACCGCTGGAAGATTTTGAAAATGGATTTAATGTTTAACTTTAACTAAATGACAACTTTATTCGTCCTTATTTCGCGCAGACGAGAGCGAGTTGCCGAACAACGTTGGGCAAATTGCATTTGCGATAACGCGTGTTTAATTCGCGACGGCATTAAGCGCGTGGCGACTGTTATATTTGTATGCAACCATCACTGGCCGGTCGGCCGGACAGTCGCATTTTATGTGGACTAAGCTGCATTTTGACGTCGCTTATGTTATCGCGTGACAATAGCCGGGGACAACTGTAGAATTTCCCATAACGATACTCGTTCGTGCGCGAGCCTGGCATTCACCGGGTGGACATCAGAGAGAAGCACGAAACAGAATGGAATAGGAAGTCTCTTTTCCACAGTTACCGGTCCAGGTTACAAGATCGTGTGGAAAGCATAAAGATAAGAAAGGATACGGTATACGATCGATGTGTAAGCCTGGTATATGGCGGCAATTCAACATAGTCTTCGGGTATCGCCGAGAGAGAGAGAGAGAGAGAGAGAGAGAGAGAGAGAGAGAGTATGTGTGTGTGTGTGTGTGTGTGGTTGTATGTGTGTGTGTGTGTGCAATCAAACGGGAACGTCTCAATAGAAGTGAAACACGCATGATTAGAACGCACTTAAAATTTATGGATTTGCATTATACGAGTCTCAGCACACTTGCAATAAACACGTCGATCTGCGTTGTAGGAAAATGATACTACGAAACTAGTTGGAGCGCGTTCTCGAGAAGAATATAGCACAGATTTAATGCTCGTACTTGAGATCTAGTTATGCGACACACACATCTCGTTATACTCTATATTTTACGGACATACTTTATGATACAATTTCAAGATTCGTAATAATAAGATCAAATACAGATTGATCTTTGGTTTATTTTTTCCATTGCAGATTTAGTTGTTTAATCACGAATAATCCCAGGTAGAACGCAAAATTATACAATAATAATATCAAAATTACATCAAATAGAAGTTAAAATGATTTCCTCTTAAAATAATTTGTTTAGCTAAAAAATATATGATCATACACTTCCTAGATACACTTCCGTTTTTTGATGATAATTTTGTGATGAATTTTTGATATAATTTTAAAATAATTATTTTGCTAAAAATCACTTTCGAATTCATCACAAACATGATCGACATTCTTTGGCAAAAACAACTTTGTCTTTCTAGGTCGCTGACGGTACACGCTCGACTTTCTGTTGTTTTTTATTTTTTTAAATTTTTTAGTTAAAATTTAACTACGTCCATAAGAATCACTTTGATCTTCCACAAATACATGGAGATTTGCAGATCTAAATAATTTTTTTACTTTAAATTAGTAGGTAGATGGTAATTGGTAGCTAATCAGCTTCTCTCGTTAAGAAAAATCGTTGATAGTGCGGATTTATCAAAGAATGCTATGTGTCATGCAATAACAAGAAAAAGTCGATTTTGTGTCAACGACCCATGGTGTCTATCAAAATTGTTTTTGCCAAGTTGATCACGTTTTTTGATATTCTTAGCTTTTATTTTAATAAATGAAGGACGGAAGAGATTGGTGGAATATTATTTCGTTTCTTTTAAATAATCGTTTCTTTTAAATTATCCTGTAGGATAATTGGTAGAACTCTATAGCTAACAAACTAGTATTGATAAGAATTGTGTCGCTTTAATATATTTACTATATTATTATTGTGTAAGTAGAAGTTTATCGGGTACATAGAACAAATATAATTTACAATTTACTGAAGAGGGAAAAATGAATGCGTTTGTGAAATAGCGGGAGGGGGGTGGTCGTGAAATACTAACAACTAATGTCATAAAAAGCATTTTTAATATAATAAATTAATGATTCTTTGTAGATTTACTTACATACATTATCTTACATACTAATAAGTGCCACAATATAAGGTTTCATGAACATTTTATAATATATATTTTATTTGAAACATTTTTAAAAATAACTTTTTGACTTAAAAAATAACTTTTTAAAGTAATTTCTTTGTTACTAGTAAGCATTATAGAATGTCCACTATAAGATTGTAAAGAATCTTACTGATAATGCAAATGGTTCACAAGCATCTCACGATCCCTCTTACTACTGATATAACTTTGTATACCGAATTCATACACACATTACGACACACATTAAATTCAATTGCATTATTTGAAAGCCACATTCAAGGCCTTCAAGCTAGACTAAAATTAAAAAGTTGATAATCTCAAAATTATATAGAGAGTATACACGTGTACAGATTTATGTTACCTTTTTTT
>QKQZ01016970.1:0-11395 GCA_003595255.1 Solenopsis fugax | reverse complement strand
CGTAAGTATTTGTATTAGAAAATAGTTAATTTTATTTGGGTGTCCCTCCCGTATTCTACGCCGTTGGATTCCAGCGTTCGGCTGCCAAGTCCGGCTGCTGGCTTCAGCCTCGTCACTAAATTCAGAAATCGTTATATTTCTACAGCACGTTTAAGAATTATTTTAGAATTATAAGAATTTTACTAGCACCAAATTCTTTGGCGATCTGATAATGGATCTTATGCGTCAATGACTAGGATGAATTAATAATTATTATCACGTTAGCAACAAATTTGAATCCTGCTATATTTCGATTGTATGTGTTTTCTACATTATTTAATACCGAAAACTTACGAATATCGAATTCTTTAAGGGTAGGTGTTCGAGACGGCGGTGCAGCGTTGAATACAAGTATATATTTTGAATTTATTTCAGCGGTTTCTTTGAAGACTAAGGCTGCGTTCTGAAATTCACTGCCAGTACTGAAAATTTATAGTATGCATAACGTAAACTATAGATTTTCAGTACTCACAGTGAATTTCGGAATGCAGCTTTAATTAGCACTAAATCTAGTGTACTTGTTTCTTGTTTGTAATCACTCTATATATTTTTTCTGATATAAAATCAATTCTTATCTAGTAAAAAATTTGTGCTATTTAGGTGTTAATTTAATACCACAGTCCGAATTTTGGTGTTCAAGCCATTTAACAGGAAATTCAGCAAAAAATGGGGGATCCAGTTTAATAGCAAGCTAGACCCCCCATTTTTTGCTGAATTTCCTGTTAAATGGCTTGAACACCAAAATTCGGACTGTGGTATTAAATTAACACCTAAATAGCATAAATTTTTTACTAGATAAAAATTGATTTTCAATGATGGAGAGCGTCCAGCTTAATAAGAGTTATTTCTAAACTATATTAATTTTTAACAAAACAATGAAATAATATTTTAAAAGTGCGTCTCTAAAATTAGGTTCCTAAGTAAAAGTATTTCGACACAGTACAGTATATTTAATACTATACTAGTACAAATGTCTAGTAGTTCCAATTGATTTAAACATTCAAATTAGTCTAAATTCCTTATTTGAATGATATTTTATTGATTAAAAAGAAATCTGAAAAATATTCAAATTTTTCAGATTTCAAATTGTTTCTGAAAAATATTTCAATTTAGTCAAGAAAATCGAAGAAATTTTCTAGATGTTATAAAAAACGTATAAAAAATTCTGAAAAATTTGAAAAATTTAAAGAAAAATTTTCACCAAGGAAGATTAAAATACATTTACATTTTTCTACTAAATAAAATGTTCAGATGCATACCTTAAAAGGTAAATTCCTCACAATTATTCGAGAATTCTGACCGTTTGCATCTGCAGGATCAGATACTTTTGTCTCAGCATTTTTTACTCTCCTTAATTTAGCCTTCTGCCGATACATCCAAGATAACTTCTTCCCTTTGTCACTTTTTTGTCCTAAGTAATACAAATACTAGTTATATAAATTGAACTAAATCACTGCTTTTTAATATTGACTTGTCAATATTCTTACCATGAAGTTTACCCATTTTTCATACAAATCAATCAGCTTTCAAAGCCAAATATATTGCAATTTAGAGTAAAATAATGACGGATTCGATTACGAATCACAAGTATAAAGTAATTGATTTATAATTTGTAGATTACACAAACAAGATATCCAAATCTTTCTTATAGTTTTTTTTTTAAGAATGTCCTCTGGTTGAAGGATATGAGTGCCTTAAAATCCCACTTTTGTGTATAACACAAGATCTCTTCTTATTTTTTTGTTTTCTTTAATCTACAATGCTCCCTTTTCAATCTCTTAACTGAGGGCATCTCTTAATTCTTTTAATAAAAAAAACATAACTTTCTTAAAACCATTTTCTCTTAACCCAAAGCTACATCTTATTCAGGCACACTAATTTCTCAGCACGCATACAGAAAAATGTGGAGTTGAGAGCTGGATTTGAATTCGAGCTAGTGGAATCGTAATCCACCACGCATATGCTAACGTGTTGCCTCTTAGAGTTCTGTTCGAATAAAAGAATTATGTTGTAGATCTTTAGATCATAACATAGGATTCCTATTTCCACTATTTTTAATCTTATATTAGTTCTATTTATACGCTTCTTGCTCCTTAATAAAGCTGTATGTACAAGATAAACATACACAATCTTTCCTGAGTGTAGAAATCGTTTTTTTTTCTTTTTTTTTACTTAGAACACGCGTCGCCAACTTGTCCGAAGCAGGCGTTAGATAGGTCTACAAATTTATTTTTAATTGTCTCACTTAGAACATGCGTCAACTTGCCAGGATACAAATTGCTATTACAGCATGTTACAGGTTAGAACTACCTCGTTGCACCACATCCACCATCCACCACCAATCCACCACATGCTTTATATGTGCATTCTATTGAGCTCGAAAATAGTCGACAATCGATAGTCGATATTCGATACTGAATAAATCTCGAATACTAATGCCACAGTGGGATAGATTACGGAAAAAGTGGCCAAAAGTCAACTTTTTAATTTTGATAAAGTAAACATATGGTATTCATATAGATATGTCAGTAAATGTATTCTCAACATTTTGTAACTTTTGGTCAAGTACTTATTTTTTTGTAGCAATAATAGTTTGAGAAAGTTATATATATGATATGTAATAAATAAATATATATATATATATATGTGTATAAAGAAAAGCATTTTACATCGTTAATCAATTATATAATTCATAACAATATAATAACATATAATAACAATATAAATACATATAATAACAATTATATAAAAGTGTTTTATTTTATTGCTTTCTAAGGAAGTATACAAATCATGAAAATAGTTGATACTTTTCGTTATATTGATTTACTCTAAGAGTTTAAAAAATATTAGACTGACGGACAACTTTACTATTTTTTTACAGAGTAACGCATAACCGATATGTCGTTCCACGACGTTCCACCTCCAATAAATTAATTTGACATACTAATGTGTTCCTTCAAATGTGTATTTTAATGTAAATATGCTACTTTTTGCTACTTTTTATGTTTTAACACCTAATATCACTTATAAACGTGAACGTCAATTTTAAAAGCACTCAAGGGGATAGGGTACTGAAAAAATTGCAAAAATTCAAAGTTCGATTATATAATTATCAGAAGTTATATATACATTATTATAATCGCTGAGCACGATTTCAAAGTCGGAATTATAAAATTCAAAATGGCAGATCCAATATGGCGCACAGTGGGCCAGGAGAACTCAAAAAGTGACCAAAATTTTAAATGTTGATAGATTTGCGTGAAACTTGGTATAGGGAGGGTTTTGAGGTCGCTGATTTCGAATTTGATGTCAAAAATTAAAAATTCAAAATGGCGGATACAATATGACGGACAAAATTATCAAAATCGACTGAATTCGCTTGAAACTTGTTATTTAGATGTTTTTGAGGTCTCTAATTACGAATCCGATGTCAAAAATATAAAATTCAAAATGTCAAATGTAATACGCAAATTAATATGACAAACGTAATTTTCAAAATTTTAAGCGAATTCGGACTTTTCTGTAACTTGTTAAGAGTTTTGGAAGTCATTTATAACGAATCTGACACCAAAAATTTTAAATTCAAAATGGTGGATCTAATATGGAGTACAATTTCTATTAATAAAGCATCCTGCTTAGTGAGAGGCAAGGGGACTCACTCTAATAAAGCACCCCGAGTTACCGACAATTAAAAAGTGTGAACTCGCACTGTAACTTCTTCGTGGTAGACCCTGAAAACTACAGATTTTGTAGGCAAACTGCTGGCGTTTTTATTATCTCATTTTTTATTTAAAATCTTTAAATGCCAAGTTTCATACCAATCTGGACAAAATTAATAGAAATTGTACTCCATTTTGAATTCGCCATTTTGAATTTAAAATTTTTGGTGTCAGATTCGTTATAAATAACTTTGAAAATTTTTAACTACCAAGTTACAGGAAAGTCCGAATTTGCTTAAAACTTTGAAAATTACGTTTGCCATATTAATTTGCATATTACATCTGACATTCCGAATTTTGTATTTTTGACATCGGATTCGTAAAAAGAAACCTCGAAAACACCTAAATAACAAGTTTCAAGCGAATCCAGTCGATTTTGATAATTTGTGCGCCATTTTATATCCGCCATTAAAAATTTTAAATTTTTGACATCAAATTCGAAATCAACGACCCCAAAAACCCCCCTCTACCAAGTTTCATGCAAATCCATCAACATTTTGAATTTTGGCCACTTTTTTGGCAATTTATCCCACTGTCAATGGGCGCATTCAGTAGTCTCAACATGTTGAGATATTCTTCTGGATCATCCAATCAGATCTTCAGTTCTAGAAGAATACAATAACGGCAAGCATTCACTCAAACTGTTGAGTCTGCTGAAATAGGGTGAAGCCCAATCGGACACATCGTTGATTGGCTGCTTTAATATAAAATTTTCTGATTGGTGGTACAGCGGGAAATACCTAGGGACCGGCCGATGTGAGTGGTGTGTTCGATTGCAACTGTGTGCATCTGGGACGCTCCCATCCTAGATTGATTTATTGGTTCTAAAAGAAAGAGCCAATCATGTTTGATTGCTAAAAAGCGGCTTGTTCTGCTTAAATGAGTCCATTAGTTACCTAAATCTCTTTATATTGAAGAAAACACTTGTATCAAAGTGCTCGGTGTAAACCGACGAAATGCTTTCTTACATGAAAGTACGCACATATCGGTGTATACTCAACGCGCTTTTGTAATTCTGAGAATTTTACGTTTTTGGAACATTTTAATGAAATATTATTATTGTATGTCTCTGAAACATCTCTGCAATATTACATTGCAATTTGAAATATTGCAACGTTTCTAAAATGTTACTGGAAGCTTTGGTGCTGTATGAGAGAATGAATAATAAAGAATGATACCAATAGCGCTTTAAACATGAATCGGACTGCGGCCTACATTTGAAACAAACGAAAATAAATTCAAATAAATTAAAATTTTCAATTTATTTTATCCGAGTTCGCGTTTAATTTAGAATTTCAGAGTATTTTTGAATTCAAATGGACTCAAATGGATTGAAATACGAAATGCGCTATTTATCATTTTATGTTCCTATTATAATATTTTTAGATACAAATAAATTGAAATACGAAATAAGTTATTTATTATTTTAAATTCGAATAAATTCATGTCCATTACAACATTTTTGAAATATTATGGGAAGTTTCGGTGTTGTATGGGATTTGTCCTTGGTTGCGTTCCGTAATGTGCATATGCGCGCATTTATCTATAGTACACGTTACGTGTATTATATATTATGCGCGCATATGCACATTACGGAACGCAGTCCTTGTTTAATATTTGGCAAACAACAAGGATGAAATGATTCTATGAGCGCTACAAACGTTAAGTAGAACGCGCCTTAAGTAGCAATTGAAGATGATTGGACGGATCCAAAGGCAAGAACCAATCATTTTCAATTGCTACTTAGCTGTTCAGTGAGCGATTGCGCATCAAGGTGCATCCATTAACCTAATTCGGGTTGGTTTAAAACCCATTGCACTCGAAAACGTTATTATAAAATCTTGAAAGAAGTTTAAGGTGTTTTTTTTAATCTTTGTAAATTTAATATGAAAAGTTCTTAAAAATATCACGAGAATTTTTGTCATCGGTTTTGGAACAGCCGCGGCCGACCGGTGGCACCATCAAGCGGCAGCATTGGTCGTCGTGCTCTGTGGCGCGCCACAAGCACACGGAATCGATATCGCGCGCTTCGATAGTACCGGAGTATGGCCGAAGGCGGACTCTCATGTCCGCTAAAGACAAAATAGCGTGCAACGGCAGCAGCAGCGGACGTGACAGCAGTGCAACAGCATTAGCCGCGGCGTTATTATGCTCGTGTCAAAGGTATTTTATTGTCTGCTCCTGTTGACGCTATTAGACGCGACATCGCAGATCCGGCCGTCGTTGCACGGCCACAACAATGGTGAGTTTCTCTCTCTCTCTCTCTCACACACACACACACACACACACACACACACACACACACACACGCCAGCTCTTGCTTTTGCTCTTCCCGTCTCTTCCCCGCGTGACTATTTCGATGCAGCCGCGAAGCGATTCGCATCCAACAATAACAATCTGCCGTGTTGTACGCTTTCACGCGCGCGCGCACGGGACTCGCCGCAAGGCACGCGATAAAGCTTACCACTCACCACCACTACATCTTACAGCTTAAAGAGCTTTTACGACCTCGCGCGATATCGTCAGTGATATACCCATCACGCGACGACGAAGGTCACGAGCTTTGTGCACCAAGCATCTCGGCACGAGTCGTGCCTCTCTTTCTCTCTTTACCATTTTGTTAGTGGTTTCTATCTCCCGTTCTCCGAATTTCTTAGAGAAATTGTCGCGATAACGAGAAAGAAGCGATATAACCTCGCCGCGCCGCCGCTCGTCATGATCATCGTGTTTACGTTGTTGCGCGCGACAACGCGACGTACGAGCTTTCGTTTCACCTATCACGAGAATTTGATAACGTTTGTCGCAATGCCAAGTAAATTTTGATAAATTTTGAACGAAGAACGATACACATCGATGTCAAACATCAGTTGTGGATGATAAATCATGATGTTTACTCCCGGGAAAGATTGAGAAATCCTGAAACTTTCAGGGATTTTATCTTGTTTTTGAAAATCATGGCTTTACATGGGCTTTTATTGATATTTTCGGAAAAAAAATTTTTGGAATTTTTCTTTCAAATTTAAATTCCATTTCTCTTCTGTTAAAATTTTTCTTTGATTATTTTTTTTGATGATGCAAAATTGATTAGCAATAAATATGACATACATCCATGTACATTATCTGTCATTCAGAGAAGTTTTTATTTAAAAATGACAATAGAATAGACAATACATTGTTGTCATCATTACGTTGTTTGTTTAATCAACTTTTGAATTCTGTACTTCCGAGTTACATCTGTGTTTCAGACAAATCGTTATAAGTCATTTAGTTTGTGTTTTTTTTTAGTGCTATTATAATTCAAATTTAATATTCAAAACTCAACTGGCTTTTTTTGTTTTGTTAGAAAGTATAATGAAATAAATTTATTTCAAAAAATAGTGGAAAGTCACCAATACTGATGATTTGTTTTCGGGTAATGTTTCAAAAGCTATAAAGACAACTTTAAAAACATGGAGTCAAACTAGAAAATGTCTTCTATTAGATAGTATACCAATTTTTATAAATACTGGTTCATATTTTGTAATAATTAGTTTTTACAATATAATCCAAAAAGAGCATCTGAGAAATTGAGTCCCAAAATTAGCACTGCTAAGCAGTAATGGCAGGCAGTAACAGCAGAATTCAGACACAGCCCAGTATGAAAAAAGTGAACTATGAAATAAATTGATAAACTAAGTGATAAAATATATTTTTATGTATTAAACAAAGTTTATAAAATTAAAATAATTGAACCCTCTCGTTATTATATTTTGTTGGCAATTTATTAATGAAGCTGTTGCTATTTTTCTTACCTTAAGCTATTAAAGATAATGTGAAAAAATTCATAATACTCATAATAATCTATCTTGTAGTTGAAGATTTCGTAGTTATAGTCTATTCTCATGGAGAGGTGTAGAGTTTACATTGCACAGGCGATTTTATATTCCAAACATTACACCCTACGAAGAAACTATGAAAGAAAAATATGAACAAAACAGTTTAGGAAGCTACAAACATGTAAAATGATCTAAATAATAATATACATTATTGTTTAAATTATACAATTTGCAAGAGAAAATTATGCAAATTTTATTCTTTTCTCAACAATTTGTTTTTAGCAGATTTTCTATAGAAAAAAAAGCTATGAATGTATGAACTATGGCTTTTTATTTCTTGAATTACCTAAGCAGATCATGGTTTTATGAGTATTACTACAATGCAACATTTAGTTTCAAGAGATAAGGGAGGAGGGCTGTACCAGTATTGGCAACTTTCCTTTAAACTTATTTTTAATTTTTCCTGGAGTTTTGAATAAAATTTCTAGGAAATTTGGAAATTTTCAAAGAATTCTTTTATAAAATTTGAGTGAACACACTTTGTTAATTGGAAACAAAATACAAGAATTTTGAAAAATTATATAAGAAAGAAGTTTAAAGAATTTTTTGTAATTAAAAAAAATAAATTTACACGGTATCATTTTTATGTAAGAGTGAAATGTTCATGAATTATACAATTCTCTTTAAATAAATGACGTCACGCTAGTTAAAATGTACGTTGATTGTTATTACATTTAACTCAGTATTATAAACAATTCCTTCCCACATATTTATCGATATTTATCAATATTATAAAGAAAATATTTTTAAATAACATTACCGTTTTTATTGTTTAAATTTTGTTTATTTTATATTATTTTGAAGGTGACCAAAAGTATATATGTTAAAAGATATACAGCGTGTCTCATTTTAAATAATGCATTTTAATATCTCGCCTGTAACTCGCCATAAACAAACATTTTTCAGACAAAAGTTGCATGGTTTGGAGGAGGACATATGATGAAAATACGGACTTGACCTTGAAGGACTTTTTCAAGTCCAAGTTACCTAAACATTTTTAAGATTCCTTAACTAATCGCCAGGCCATTGAAGTCGTGATGTACTAAGCGAGAAATAATACGTAAAAGTTTGATCCATGACATTTGTAAATAAAAAGAATTTGGATAAAACAGAATAATATGAGATCGATTTAAAATACTTATAAAAATTAACCCTATGAAGTGAAGCCTATATTCAGGCAGGAAAACACATGGACAACTGTGGAAAGGAGTGAAAAATATGCTTTTACATATAAAATTCAAAGATAACTTTACTTAAGGCCCACTTTTACGAATAATAAATACGAGACAAGTCACATTTTCACAACGAAACACATAATAAACGACATGCAACATAAAATTTCATCGTCAACATGTCATGTTTCATGTCTATTAATTTTAATTTTTTCCATGATACTACGTCGTCACTGTCAACGCGGAATCTCGGCCTAATCAGGAGCCTTAAATGGAAACTCCCATTTTTCATTTCATATTCTTGTAGCTGACTTCAAGATCTTTTCAAACCACTATAATAAAGTATTTTTTTTATTAAGTATTTTTTAAATTGATACTTGCAGCCTTCGACATTAGCTACGGCCCCTAAAATGTCTTTAAGGGAATAGGTTTTGGAGAAAAATGTTAAGAAGATGCTAAACTAATGTGAATTACCGACATTATCAAATGATCACTAATCTTCGAATTGGCTTTACAGATTAAAAAATCCTTTTATAAAATTTAAATACGTGTAAAAAGGAACAGCGCACGGATACATTTTACGAGAAAATCGAACAAAAAGTTAAAAATTCATTTGTCATCTGTTATCAAAGCTGTCACCTGAAATCCTTAATACAGAAGTCCTGCAGTACAAAATATGAGAGCCCTGCGCTCTTTGGATTACATTAAAGAACAATATTGATTACGTAAAATTATGATTGAATAATTAAAAAGAATAATTAAAAAGAATAAAGCCTAATAAAAAATAAATTTAGTTATTTAACTTTGAACAAGGACATAATGCATTCATGTGCTTGATAAAAAAGTGCTAACCTGCTCGCCTGGCCTTAGTATTATTTTACTTACCTCTTCGTCACGCGCACGATCGCGTGCTGATCGACTCTTCATCACATAAATGTACAAAGTTATTTGCAAACCTTTATCCTTTTGTTATTAGCCTTTAGGCATTCAACTGATATATCATCTGGATAGTGCTCTGAGCGTCTTTAAACGTTCATTTTCATTATTAAAATTTTATCAAACATTACTAAAATATTAAATGTTTATACTTGAAATAAAATAAAAAATGATTTTATCAAAAACTTCTTTAATACAATGCAATTTTATGTTTTATGTTTTACAATGACACGCGATATGCGACAGCAAAGTTTCGCTGTCTGTAGCGTAAGATATAGCTGAATGTCTGCCGCCTGCCACGCGCACTCTGCATTAGATTTCGCTGCAGTGACTTTTTTTAGAAGGTTCCAAAGTCCATACTATTAATTCGTTTATTACTTCTCAGTCTATTCAATTGTTTTCGTACTCTGATCAGTATGCCTGATTACAGTGCGAATGAGATTGTCGATATACTTCTAGTACTTGGTAAGTGCAAAAGTAACTATAGCAGAGTTGCAGCTTTATATCATTAAAAATTTCCTAGAAGAAGGCATCAAGTGATAGTATAATTCGTAATAGAGCGTCGTGAACGACGCAGAATTCGAAGACGAAATAGACAACCCAGAGGTCCTAATAATATTGAAAATGTATCTATCATTGCTGTATTAGGGATGGTTGCTATAAACCCACATGTGAGCACTCGACAAATAGAGAGCGAATTAGGCATTCCAAGAAACACAAGTTCTAGATTATTACTAATCTTTAAAATATCACTTTTACCATATGATTCTCACACAGGCACTGTTTGATAATGACATGATACATAAGGCCGAATTTTGCAGGTGGTCGCAAGAAATGTTGTGGGATGATCCAAATTTCTTTCGATATGTCTTGTTTAGTGATGAAGCAATATTTTACAATACTGGGCAGTTAAATAGACATAATTGTCACTATTGGTCGGAAAAAAACTCACGATCGGCAGGTCGCATATCAACATGGAGTTTAAATGCCTGGTGTGGGAATCTTAAGAGGATGCTAAAGTAACAAGAGAAGTTCCTCAACGTCGGTACTGCAGATTATTTTTTCTGTAGAAGGGAAAGGGGGAATGCTAACACCAAGCTAACGCTCTTTGTCCAACGCATAAATCTTTGTTTTTCGATTATAGTTCCATCTGCGAAAAGACCTATCAATTACTTTTGCACACCATCACTGCTCTGTTTATGACAGTTCAGCTTCGCTGAGCGAAATATGCATGCCGGTAAAAGCACATTAGTTAATCTTTTTTGTTAGGCGTTTAGTCGTAATTTCACACGGCCAGTGTTATTCGTGCGTGTTTTCTGAAGGGTGCTCTATCCTTATTTTGTATGTGCGAGCTACACAACTTCTGTACTAAGGTAAAATTAATTTCAAGTGACGGCTATACGAGTGAATTTTTAATGTTTTATTAACTTTTTATTCAATTTTCTTGTAAAATTTACCTGAGCACCTTTTCTTTTTACGCGTATTTTAATTCTATAAAAAGTTTTTGTGATTCTGTAACGCCAATTCGAAGATATTTAAAAGCTGTAAATGTCTATAATTCGTGGTACTTTAGCATCCTCTTAAGAGGTAGTGTACAGAAGTTGTGTAGCTCGCACATACAAAATGAGGGTAGAGCACCCTTCAGAAAACACGC
>QKQZ01016955.1:0-21880 GCA_003595255.1 Solenopsis fugax | reverse complement strand
CCACCCCGACTACGAGAAGGACGTTGTTTATCTGTATCAGTTCCCGCGGACGCCGCTGCTGCCGTCCCTGTCCCCGTACGGTCTCAAGGTGGAGACGTGGTTGCGGTTGAACGGCATCAAATACGAGGTGAGTGTCTTTCCCTCTCTCTCTCCCACCCACCCCCTCGCTCTCTCCCTCGAGACCAAATCGACCTGCCTTGCGTTTTCTTTCTTACATGCGTGCCTGCCTGCGTGCGTGCCTGCCTGCGTGCGTGCGTGCGTGTCTATCTATCCGTCCGTCTGTCTGCCGGTTTTGCCTGCCGGCGAGGGAGGATCGATTGCCTTTATCCACCTCGAGAGCGCCCCGGTCTCTCCGACTGTTCCTTCTCTCCCTCGCCCCCCTCTCTCTCTCTCTCTCTTTCTCTACGCGCGCGCGGTCGATCGTCCCTCGGAATCGAGGCGTTTTCGAGCACGTATTACGCGAAACTCGCCTTCGAAGGACGGAGGAACGCGAAAAGGAGCAGGAGTCTCCGACATTCCGCGTGGATTCGCAATCGGGCGAATTGAAAGCGATCCATTTTTCGCGACGTCGGTCGTGACTGTTACGGATTAGAGCGCGCCCCCTCCTCCTCCACCACCGTCTCCTCCTACTCTCTCTCTCTCTCCCCGCCGCTTACTCGGTCGTCGCGATTCGTATAATCGAGCGAGCGATTTAAATCCTCCCCCATCCTCCAACCATCCGTCGCAATCGGCGGCGCGACATGGCGTCGCGATTTAATCCGCGCGGCTGGTGTAATGTCGGCCGACCCCGGGAACACGAAGAACTCTACGCGACGATTCACTAGGGGGTGATTTGACGTCGTAGGACCCCCCGAAGATTGCAACGAACTCTCGCGACATTCCGATGTGTCCGGTCGCAGAAGATGCCTGTTTACATTAGTAAAGTCGCGGTAGTCGTCTTTGAAATGAATCGAGCTGGAAGACGCTCAAAGAAATTTCGCGAACGAAGCTAATTGTAAGGAGGAGAGCTACCGCGAAATACTCCAGCGATTAGCTTATATTTAGCGACTCCCTTTGAACGATTTCTCTCTCTCTCTCTCTCTCTCTTTCTTTCTCTTTAGATTCTCGTACATTCTTCCGGTCGAGGTGATCCCGCCGTACGTACGTGCTCGAGTGCGCGTCGCGGCGTCGCAAGCGTAATTATCTTGCTGTGACACACGATAAAAATGCACGCATAAAGACGGCCTTCGCGCGGACCGCTTCAAAATGGCGGCCGCTGTCAACTTTCGGAGCGGTGGTGGTGCCTTCGACCCTAGGCGTAGACCCCGATGAAAAGCGGAGAATTCAGTCCGATTAATTCGCGTCTCGGGAATTGCAATTAAACGCGTTTTTCGATTGTAACGACGGTCGTTTTAACGAAGATGCGACGAGACTTTGCAGATTAATTACGAACCGTGGAGTGACGTACGGTCGAAGCTGGAGTGAAAATATGATAAAAATGTATAAATGAAAATAACAGTCCTCACGCTCGCATCAGTACTTTAATCGAGATGAGGAACGTTTTTGATGTTTGTTATACAAACGTTTGGGCATTATGTTTCTTGCGTAGAGATGAAAATGACTGAAAAAAATTACAGACTTTGAATTAGAGAAAGAAATTTGCTTCTCATGATATATTTTCCAAAATTGTCTTGTTCTTCAAATTTCAACGTTTTTCTCAACCTACATAACTGTCTGACTTAAAAATTGTCAAGTTTTGAGAAGAGCAATGTGAAAAACATATATTCTTCTGCAATATCTCTTAATTATCCTCCAACATCTCGTAAGCATTCTCTAATTTTTTATAAGGTATTCTGCTAGAAGAATGATATGACATTGCACATTGGAGATTAAGTATTTTATGGTCTTATTTCAAACAAAGATAAAATTTTTATAATAAATTTATATAAGTTTATATAATATAAATATATATTAATAATATATTATTATATAAATTAAACTTGAGTTAAATAAATAAGAGTACTAATTTTAATAAAAATTCTCTATGTATCAAACGAATAGCAAATGTTTTAATAATAATTTAAATATCAAGGAAAATAAATTCCAAGTCTCTTTTATTTTGGCAAAATACAGTTTTACCGCCAAAAAAAAACTGGGTTTTTACTCCGAATTCAAAATACATGTTTTTTTTCATCTCTATTCTCACACACTATCGGGTTTTAACCACGCTTGACGGACCTTCAAGATGCTTCTGATCGCGACGAGACGAGGTTTTTCCTCCGCTAAGAGATACATCCCAACAGTTTAGATTTAATTGATCCCCCTCTATCCTAGACTACGCTCTACGCGCCCGCGGTTTTCGTAAAAATAGACAAACCGCATTCCAACATGGATTCTCGTTTTTAATCGGGGCTTAATTTGCGCGGAATTCGACGCGGTAATTCCGGAGCAACGTCTGCTTGCGGTGTATCCGTTGCCCGCGAGAGAGACCGTAAGCGATCGGCCGTTTCTTTCCGCTGCGCGATTTTATTGATATAGAAAGCGGGGCATCTCGCTCTTCCGAGACGAGGTAAGAAAACGATCTTTCGGACGAAAGTTCCGTCTATTCCGCCGGAATCGTTACGGTCGCGCTGCTTGCCTCGGTTCCTGAGAAAACGCGATGCGATAATCGGCACGCCGAAGTCGTCGAATTTGCGTCAGGTTTTTTTTTCTCTTCTCTCCATCGATTCGAAGATCAACGGAGTACACTGTTAAATAGTAAAGAAGCAAATTTAAATAAATTTCTTGAGTTAAATAACATTTTGTTCTTTTTAACTTCTACACTGAGAGAGAAAATTGTAATAGTGACAACTATAAAGGGACAGCCATACAAATTTTGTTAATATAATTATAATATATAGTTAAGTGAACTATATTATAGTTATTGCAACGAGTTTATGGTTAAGAAGACTAATAAAAAATAGTTGTAATTACTTTATAATATATGGTATACTATTTTTTATTAGTTCTCTTAACCATTAATTTATTTGCAATAACTATAATATAGTTCACTTAATTATATATTATAATTATATTGGGAAAATTAGTATGGTTGTCCTCTTATAGTTGCCAACACTACAATTTTTTCTCTCTGTGTATGTATATCGAAGTTTATTTTAACACAAAATATGTAGTAAAAAAAAACAACCTTATCTAATCAACCCATTTCTGTGGTTAAATTGCTTAGTTTCGAAGTAAGAAATGTCCGCATTAACATATGCACCTAGTAAATAATAAATTAAACTTGTGTCAAATTTAACATTTTTATAGTTAACTTGTTTAACTTCATTGTTTTTGTCATTTTGTCAATTGACGAGATATTAAGTAGGAGCAATAGCGACCTATTAAAAATAACTCAAATTGGTTAGAATTTGGCACTACGAAGTTAACAGTGTATCGCGAATTTTCCTCCCTCTGCCTCTCTACGTGCGTATCAATCGTCGCGAAAATCGATTGTCGTCGGCGTGGTTGACAACGCTTTCTCGCGCGAAAGTTGAAATTCTTCCCAGCGAGATAACGTCCCTCACTCTCATCTAATTATCGCGATTCATTAGGGCGATATTGTGAGCGAAAATCATTGCTAATGATCGGTATAATGGCCAATTGAGAATTCGCTCGTCGCCTCGCCTTTGTATATTCATTGTCGGCTGCTGTGTGGTCGTTAGCTTAGGAGCGGCGGGTTAACGGGCTTCTCTCTCACATTTTCATTACCGCGCGCAGCGCGCGGGCACACTGTAACACATACGGAGCGAGCGCGCCTCTTCCAGCTGCGAGATTCCAGCCGCGCAACGCGATTCGAAACTCACGTGTCTTACATTATTGGAGGCTCGCGGTAGAGAAACCAGGCCTGTACGAAACTCCGCGGCGACTCGAAATCTCTCGAATTTTCTCTTCACGTGATATTGAGCAAGCAGGCTAGAGACAGGCCGATTCGTGTTTGTACACCCGAAGGAGGATGCATTGGATATCCCTGCGTTTCCTTTTGTCAAATTCTTTAGACAGAGGCTTCCTTAGGAATGCTTTGAAAGAATAGAATACCAGTTAATAGTCGTCGAAATTTAACTATGGGTTTTTCTTAGGCTTGTTCTTTTCTTTCTTTTGTTAAGGACAAAAAGTTTCAGTCGTGAATACCCGAATTTTGACCTTGAATTTTGACCAGTTGCGGAACAAAGTAACGGATAATACGGCTTGTGCAGCGTGACAAATAACATTTTGCTGCAGTTTTGAACAAGTAACTTTTAAACGAGTAAATGGATCCTACTAAACTTTTGCACGAATTACACTGTTAAATATTAAAGAATCAAATTTAAATAACTTCTCTGAGTTAAATAACATTTTGTTGGTTTTAACTTTTATGTCGAAATTTATTATTTTAACAATTATTTACAAAATACGTAGTTAAAATACAACTGTATCTAATCAATCCATTTCTGTGGTTAAATTACTTAGTTTCAAAGTAAGTTATGTCCGTATGCACCTAGTAAATAATAAATAAAATTGAAGTTAAATTTAACATTTTTATTGTTAACTTGTGTAACTTCATTGTTTTAGTTTAAATTGACGATATATTAAGTAGAAGCAATGACGATCTATAAGAAAGATTAAAAACAACTTAAATTGGGTAGAATTCGACAAAATGAATTTAATAGTGTAATATAAATAAAAAATTTAATTTGTAATGCTATTTTCTCATCAAATTTGCAACTACTTTATATAAAACGCAATTACGTGACCTATAATTTGCTACAGAATTCCATTTATAATTTTATATATCAAATTATGAATATAATTATAGATGAGTAAAAATTATTGTATTTTACGAACCATAATTTGATTTATAATTATATATAGAATATTTGATTGTTTCTTTTTTTAATTGTGTCACAAATGTCACAGATCGTGTAAAGCGGGCTTAAGAATCAAAAATAAACAAAACTTTTAAATCAATAAGAGAATTGTGTTTAAATTTTACAGGTAATCAAAATTAAATAATAGCGCAATCTATAAAATTTTTATATCTTTGATAACGTTTTTAAATATGACACGTACATTCTTGACAGAAAATTATGACTGTCGTTTTTTACAATTATCTTCTCTTAACTGTAAATATTTTCGCAATTAATTCTCGAGTTAAAGCTTTATTAGAGCGTATCTTCCAGAACGGCGGTAAGATTAAAATGTTACAAAGATTAAGAAAGAATTAAAAGGATTTTTACAAGAAAAGAAAAGAATTAAAAGAATTAAAAAATCCTGATTGACACGGGGAGTCTGCACTGTAAAAAAATTTTGTGTAAAATTACATTTATTTTGTGACTCATAAATTTGTAAATTTTCGTGTTTGTAAATTTGCAATATCCAAGAATAAAATTAATTTCTTAATTTGTAATTAAGCAGCAGAAGCAAATTTACAATATGATGAAAAATTATAGAAATGAAAATGATAAGGTAACAAAAATTTTGCAATTGTACTATTATACATTCAAGTAATGTCTCTCTATCATACACATGTTGTAAACAAAATAGAATGACTATGTGCACACCACCGTTTGTACACTGAGAAAAAAAAAGCTGTTAAATTGACTAAATTTTTCAAGTTGATTGCATTTCTTCAGTCCAAGTATTTATGTATTTAACTCAAATACGTAAAATACTTGAACTTTAAGCATTTATTCAACTTAAATATAAAAATACTTGTATTGAAGAAATTTAATCAAGTTGAAAATTTTAGTTAACAACATTTTTTTCTCAGTGTACTTACAGTCGCGTCGCGAGAGTAAGTTTTCCGCGGTTGCAACTCCGGCGCAGAATTCCGCGCTGGTGATCTCTAGCCTGGTTATCGACCCTCGTGTGACACATTTGTCTTCCTTCCACATTGTCGCTCTTGCCTACCCCCTTCGAGTCGTTACCCCGACATCTGTTGAACATAACGCTCCGTTCCTACGGAAGGAAGGGAGCGGCGACGGGAGTTGCCGTTTGTGGCTGCGCTAAACGAAGGAATGCTTCTTCTCCCGTGCTGCTCGCGAGTGCTTTCTCAACGAAGTTTTGGAGCAGCGAGCTTCGAAGATGTGTAATGCCCCTAATCTAATCTAGGTCTATTGCCGGCAACATACAAGTTATATCGAAGATCGGTCTCTAGGGAGAAAAGCTTATAAATAAATCATTTACACGTGCTTTACTCGAAAATACTCGTCATTCTTTAACGAAATTTCGAAGCGAGCTTCGTAGAAGTGTTTCTAATCTAATCTAACTCTATTGACAGTAATATGTCGAGGCATGTTTCAAAGATGAATTTCCAGGGAGAAAAACTTAGGAATTCCATCAGTAGACGTCTCATCTCGAGATACCCGTCGTATCTAATCTGAACAAAGGATACGTTTAATGCTAAAGTGTGGGGTTAATAGCTATTGTCATTGATACTTCCGACTAAAAGGCGTATATCAGTTGCACAGATTATTTATGGTGCGCTATAAATAGTAGCATAGAGTTTGTGCTGATATTGGAAGCTATTACTCATTTCAACGTAATGAGGACGAAGATAATTGCATGGCAATGTAATTAGTTGTTATGTCTTCCCTTCGGGAAAAGCTAATTAGATATATTTCTTCGGAGCTCACTTTTTCGTGCGATAGCTTCGATGCATACAAAATACTTCGTATCTCTCAAAGCGAAAGTTTGTTATTTCTAGCATAGTTTTATCTCTTTGCTGATGTGAAGTTTAACTCGCCTTTCGATGTTTAATCGCTTATTTAAAAATCGTTTATTACGGTATTGAAACTTTTTATTTTCATTTGACGTGTAACATTTATGATTGAAAATTTTTCCTTTTAATGATGTATCAAGCAAATTCTTTTTATGTATTTACAAATTTAAATTGAGAAACGACTACACCGGTCGAGGCAGATCTCAATGCTCGAATTTATGTACACTCAAAAAAATGGTCTTGCAAGTACAGCCATAATTTTTCGGCTGCAAAAAACTAAGATAAATGTTTATAGCAAACATTGTGATATATGTTTGGTACTTTACCAATCTAAATAACAGACAGAATTTATATCTGAACCGTTTGTGAAATTTAGAAAGAAAATTTTTCTGCGAGGAATTGCTAAAAATGTTGCTGTTACAAATTCTATATGTGCAAAAATTTATTAGGATTTATTTATTCGTTTAAAAGTTATTTATCCAAAATTGCAGCAAGTGTAGCAAAATGTGGTCGTTAATGCTGCACTGTTAAAGATGTTACAAAATTCAATGTATTTTTAAGTTACGCTAAATTTAATGTACCTATTGAAAAGTATGAGCATAAAAGTTAGTGCACCTTAACAGCATTATTACAATTTTTTTAATGTCCTTGTTTGGAATTCGCTTTCGTTACATTACATTAAATTTTGCTGCATATTTTAACAGTGTGCGTAAGCCAAATCTTTTTGTGATGTTGAACACTGTTGTGATTGGCAAAACGGAAGCAAATTTCAAGCAGGTACATTAAAAAAAAAATTTAATGTTGTGAAAAGTGCTAAATTTCATGCATATACTTTTCAGTTGTAAATATATTAAATTCAATGTACTTTAAATTTAATTAAGTTTAACTTAATTTTATTAAAAACACATTGAATTTCATGACATTTTTAACAGTGGCATATAATTTCCTTTAAACGTGCATTTAGCGCCCAAGAAATAGCAATTCTCGACGTTAGTTAATTATTTCGCTCTTCAACATCAATAGTCTCACGTACCATAACTGCGCGCCGGAGAAGTGGCAGCTGTCTTGCCGTAATATCGTGCCACGAGATATCATTCGCCGCATTTTCCCAATGAATGCCCGTTCCGATCGCGAAATGGTAGAATGGAAGAAAAGAGGTCACAGGTAATACGGAGGAAGTTCCTATTGAACTAATCATTACCAAGATAGCCATAAATAACGGGTGGATTGGTCGAGATCAATTGGTCAAGCTGACCAATTTCGGACATGCTAACGGTTATCGCGCGTCTAACGGGCACATCGCGTTTTCGACGAGTACTTTCCTCGCGTTTCTTCTTCTCCCGGTTTCGCATCGATAACTCGGTAGCTATAAACGACCGACACCATTCTGCGACCCGGGAAAAAGAGAAAGAGAGAGAGAGAAAGAGAAAGATAACTCGAGGTCCGTCCTATATCTATAAACACAAGACCTTCTTTTATTTTTGAAGAAACGGCCTTTTTATCCCAGTTTCGCATTTAGCTTCCCTCGAAAAAAGACCTGCGTTAATCTCGCGCCAGTCTGGTGTCTCTCAGGTAAACTCTGAAGCTTACTTCTTAAAAGGGTTTCTAATTAAGGAGGCACGAAGTTATCGAGGGATCGAGTTAAGCATCCGCGTTTCGAGACATACGCCGATACATTCAAACCTCTCGCTTTTCCGCTTTTGAGCGCGACAATACATCACGGGGAAGAGAGTGCGTTTCTCTCTCTCTCTCTCTCCCTGTGATGAAGCTTTCATTGAATTGGTCATTGTGCGAGGAGAAAAGCAAAACGTTTCAGACTTTCGAAGGCGAGGCGGCGGCGATAAAATGTGTGTTACTGTCGTTCGAGGAATGCGGCTTTGTCCGCTTTTTCCCAACGACTCCGCTAAGCAGAGCTAATCAATGAAATCGCATCGAACATACTTACGCTTCCGCGTTCCCGCGCGCTTTCGATAAGCCGGCGACGTGGCGGCCCGGCCGGTGCGTTTTGCATTCGACGAGTGAATTTAGATATCAGGTCGCTGAACACACAGCTCCCCTCGGGTAAACGCCGAGGATTTGGCGTCCTCGATAGCCAGCGCTCCGCGAACGTCCGATTACGTCAAGCGTGTATCTTTATGGGAGGTTCGTGCGCGGCGCGGCGGCGCGAATCTCCAGCATCGAAATCCCATTTGTTATAGGGGAGAGTAAATTAGAAAGGCATTTGAAAAAGGAAAAAAAAAAAAGAAAAGAAAGATACAAAAGCGACAGCGGGACGTGCGAGTGAAGCGAAATGAGGCTGGAGCGTTAAAACGATTTCGTGTAATCGGCGCGCGTAAGAAGAAAATAATTTTCCATCTGAGCGCGGCGCTCATGGAGCGCGCGAACGCTTGCCGGTTAATGCCGCGCCACGATGTAGAAACAATTGGCAAATTATTAAGTGCAGCATCCGCCCGTTAATCCTACCGGAGGAGTGTTCACACGTGTTTCGCACCCGTCTGTCCACAAGTTTCCCACCACCGGCGCGCGGCGTCGCCTAACTAAAGCGCAGAATGTGCTCGTTCCTCGTGGATGTATCAGAGCGGCTCTCAGATCTCACGTGCGAAGTCTAGAATGCAATAAGAGAACGAATAAATATGGCAAGAGAAGCGTGCCTGAAAGTCTCTCTGATGGTGCTGCATAGATATCGTTACGGGAATCTCTTGTATAATTTATAATAGTACACAATGGAAAACATTTTGTATTTATGTTAAAACTGGTCCCTGTTAAAATTTTTGTGTTGAATTATTAACATGAGTGTTAATTCAACACAGTGTGATTATGTTATTTGAATATTTTGTGTTAAATTGATAATCAACATTTCTTAGTGTTAAAATTTATGGGTAAATAAACAAGTAACATAAAAATAATGTAGTTTTAATACTTTCTAAATTGTGTCGAAGTGTTACATTTTTTTGTATTAATTTTTTGCATAATATGTTGCTTTCTAACATTCATCTTAAATTAACACAAAAATTTGAGTGGACCGTTTGAGAGACGTACGATATACAGTGGAGCCTCTCATATCCAAAATAGTAGGGAGACAAAATTGTTCGGATAAGAGAATTTTCGGATAATAGAATAAACACATTTTTATATTAAATTTCATTTATTCAAACAGAAACTTAAATTTTTAACAAAAAGGACTTTATATATTGAAAAAAAACTTAAATTCTTTACGCAAAGAAAACAAAATTAACATTTGTTTACACATTTACGGATCCCATATCTTTTTGGCGGATATTAGAGTATTCGGATAATTGAACTTCGGATATGGGAGGCTCCTACTGTATGTTAAATTTAACATAAATTTTCCGACTGTGTACGACAATTATTAATTTACAAAATGGTATACATATTCGTCAATTTCTCTCCGAGTTTCTTCTAGTCGGTTTGCTTCATTAAATAGCTTTACACACACACACGCACACGCACACGCACACGTGATTGAAAAAAAATTCACGCCAAGTTATCGAATATTCCGTAATTGGGTGAGAAACTGCGTGATTTCCGGACACCCTGTGTATCATCGAGAATTCAAGAAAACTACACGTTGAGATTTCCGCGCCGGCCTGGTTCATCCCGGCTTATCGAAGAGGGAAGGGCGAGGAAGGAAAGGGCGGGGCGGCGTAAGAGATGGCTCTCGGAGCCGCTGTACCTCGGTACAGCTGCACGCATCTTTGACCTTCGGTCATTGCATAGGCGTAGATAATCGTGGTTCGCGCTCGAAAGAAAATTTTTAAGCAGTCAATACACACGCGATCGTTATAGTATGCAGATATCTAACGGACGATACGCCATTGTCGCAACAACTCTAATTAAATCACTCGACTTTTTGTTTCCTTATAAAACGATAAAATCAGGAGCGACTGATTCGTTAAACTATGATGCGCTGGAAGTTATTATGAACAAGTGTACTGAAATATTATAATTTTGTAAACTGTCACAATTATAATAATTATAATTTTAAAAATTATGTTAATAATTTAAAAAATCTTAAAACATTAAAACCATCGTAAAAATAATAATTAACATTGTAATTATTATTAATTATTATAATGATAGTTTTAAAAAGTTATGTACATCTTAAAATTCACGAGATAACGAATCGATTTTGAATGCTAATCGTTTCCGGTATAAATTCCATAGTTATCGCGATGTTCGCGGCGCAAACGTACGTTAAAAGTGAGGCCGACGAGAAGTAGTAGTCCGCATACCGTACGCTACTTCTCTCGTACAATTACAAATGACTGTACAATGCTCGGTGAATTCCTTCCGAAAGGTACTGTAAAGGACATAATCAACACCGACCGAGTTATGGTACGGGCTGGGTCGCTCGCAACTTAACGAGCCATGAAATTAGCTGAGTCATAGGATTTAAACAGCATTCTACGGGAGAAAAAACAAAGTGCTCCCGGTTAACTTGGAAGAAGCCGCCGACGTTATTTTTCCCACCGTCGTTCGTTCCATCGTACGACGCTCCCGCCTCGGTTATGAACCGAACGTTTAAACCGTTATGGAACGGCCGTCGTCTCGCGAGAAGATGCACGCGAGAGTAATGCAAGAACGTTATGGATTTTATGTACTTGGAAATAACAATTTTCCCGGGAAAGATGAGCGACGGCGGTGGCGGGAAGGCGTTGCGGTTTATTGCCGCGGATGAAAGAAGCTGGGAGCTTTATTGAGTGAATAGATCGAATACACACGTATTCGCCGTCCATCGTCTCGTGTCTAACTTGCGAGATCCTGCGATCGCGCGGTAACGTTTATACGAGACGTAGATTAGCCGTTAATCGGAGAACGTATTTCCGTTGCCGATATTTCTGGAGCACAGTGTATATTTGTACGGGACGTTCTAGATTTATTCGTCGTCGCTTTTCGATCACAAACGCGTCGACAAATGAACAGGCGGATTGTTATCCTTCAACGTGCTATTAATGAAAATTTAATTTAAAACTCAATCGCCTATACAACATTAGAAGTCTCTCTCTCTCTCTCTCTCTCTCTCTCTCTCTCTCTCTCTCTCTCTCTCTCTCTCTCTCTTGAGCTTAATTTTCCGCCACTACTTTACTTTTTACTTACTATTATTTTTCGGCCTTGATTTGTTTTCTTTTTTTTTTCTCTTTTGTTAGTTTGTAAGCACTTTCCGATTTCTCTTTCTGTTTTATTCTGTACTTCAACCTGCCCTTAAAGGACCTGCCCTAGGACTGCAATAAAAGCACATTCATTCATTCATTCATTCATTCATTCATTCATTCATTCATTCATTCATTCATTCATTCTCTCTCTCTCTCTCTATGTCGCTTGTCAATTTTGCAAATTTTACACATCTCTTTAACAAAAGAAAAATTACCAAAAAAAGAAAAATGTGTAAGATTCTTAAAAATGTATATAGAATTCCCTGACATAAAGGCATAAGTAAAAACATCAAAATATACGAGACAAAAGGACCTAAGTAGAAGTATTGATATGCGAAATGAAACATCACAATACCAGTGGAGGCTTGGTCTAGTTGGAAGCGTACAAGTCTTCGGAACAAGGGATCCCGAGTTCAAATCCAGTCAGCTCCTTTATTTTTCAGCCGTATCACAGATACCGAATCAGCCTTGACATTAGGAGTATCTTACAGATTATTAGAGAATATCTTACAAATGTCAATGTCATATTTCCATAAAAAAAATTGATATTTATATTCGGTGTAAAAAAAAGAACTAAAGAAACACCCGGTAGGTTTGGGAAGGTAGAAGCAACCTGTGCATATCTCTTTCCTTCCTTTTTATCGACAAAATAAAAAAAAGGGGGAAAACATATACACAGATACACGCGGCCGATATGCATTCCAACTGCGCCGTTGCCGCAACCTGTTTCAAGGCGCACAGTCGGGTAACGGCGTCGATCGCGATTATCGGCCACGGTGCCTTTCCGAGAAGCTTTCGAAAGGCAGCGAAAATACAATGTCAAGCGAACGGGGAAGTGGCGGGAGCCAGAAACACGCGCGGCTGGCTCGCTCGCGCGCGCGCGTCTCTCCTCTCCTTCAACCGCGCGTACGTTTCCGGCGATTTAAAGACCGCGCGACCTACCTCAACCGTAAAGTAGGTGCATATTTTCCTCACCTGCTTGCTCACCCGCCGCCAAGTAGCCGCGGACGCGTGCGTGCATACGCGACACGCGCACATGCTGGTGCACCACGCGTCATTAGGTACGCGTATATACATACACGCGGCGACCACCCGCTAAATTCGACACCGACGCGCCGCCGAATGAAAGTTTGTAAATAAAATTTCACGCGGCGATGGCGAGGAATTATACGCGATTACATGCTCATCGTCGCGTCACGCGTCAAACGCCTTCCGTTTTACGACACGCTAATGACTGAAGAATTAGAAGAATGAAACGTGGGGACGTTTTCCTAATCGCGATCGTAATTTAAAGGCATTACGGTGTATCTATCCGATAATGTGGGATCTATTCCGCTTCTTTGCGAAACAGCGGAAAACGGACGTCATTCATCGCGACTTTTTAATTTTCATCACGTATGCTTGCTGCTGCGCCTCGCACGCCAATTAAAATAATGTTGAAATAAAAGTTAAAATTAGTTGAAAGATATATTTGAAAATTTTAATTAATTGAAGAGTATAATTTAAGGGTTTTCTATTAGTACATCAAACAAGGTCAAACAAGTTAAATTTTCAGGAATTAAACAAAAAATTTCTTATATTTAAACCGTTCATTGTACAGATATGATAATTTTTCTTTGGACATATAAGTATAAGAATAAAGATTGTAGGCTTTAATTTTGAGGATCCATTTATAGAAGAAAAAAATCAAAATTTGGATTTATTTAGTATACATATATTACATATAATACACGAACAAAGATTTAGGTTTTAGATTAATATGTTGAGGAAATAAAAAAATTTCCAGTAAGAACCAAACAAGTCTAGAGAATTTTTTATTTTTAAATTGTTTGGTTCTTACTGGAAATTTTATATTTGCTACCTATTTATATTTCTCGTTTTCTATTCTTGTCGGAACAAAATTATTTACAATATGACTATTGATAGAGAATGATTTGACACCATAATCCAAATTTTTTTTAAAAATATACTGTTTGGGTTTTTTTTAGAAAATCTTTTTATTTCATTTTTTTGTTCAAGAAGAAAAATTTTAATTTTTTAAAATTTAATTTAAATATTTTAAATTCTTTCAACTTTAATTTTTTAAATACGAATATCGAGTTAAGTTTGCTAGCTGCGAGGTATTTTTTACATAATTACTCTTTCATAATTCCTTCGTAATCCCTTTTTATCTCACGCGCGTTTGCGACTTCGGCATATTTTATGACTGGATTATGAGCATCCTTGATCCTTGCGAATCAAGTTGTGTAATAAACGTGTTTAATTATAAACATCTCTTATCACATTGTGTCACGACATCTCGAATGTTGCTGATATGTATGTACATTCTGTTAAAATTCAACTCGACCGGATCGTGATTAAAGAATGACAGCGAAGACGAGTTTTAATCGGTAGAATGTTTTCTCGTAAGAATCTCGTATCAATATATTGACAACGAAAATAACTTCGATACGCTTCTTATTTTTTTCTTGTTTTCGCTGACATTCAGACATTATGGGTTCAAGTTGCCTCTGTCTGACGAAAAAGTTAGCTATCGTTAACCGATATAATTAGCTGATGCAATTAAAATGTTAATGTATTTACGACACTTGGAAAGACAATCATTTCTAAACATATACTAATAATTCTTGAATACATATACTAATAAAAATAGAAAGACAAAGTTATTTCGTTTGCTTTACGAAGCCGACAAATCTCACGCATATCAAACAATAGCTATTTAATGCTAGTCGTAAGCATCTATTGTTGATTTAATCGCGATGCAAACATGCAGCAACGAAAATCAATGTGTTAATCAACGAACGATGTACAACACGTGCATAATGATAATAAGCGCATTTGTTGCGCGTGACGATGCACTTTGTTTAAATAATTTTTCCTTGACGATACATTCGAAACACGCACAGTTTTACAAACTGCTGTGATCAAGGGGGAAATTACGAGGGAGATACTTTTGGAGAATTTCGCTGTAAAGTTGCAGACAGACAAGTTCTTACGTCCTAAATCTAAGTGAGGATTAATTCAACAGGATTCAGTTTTCCGCGGCAAGAGAACACAGTTACAAATTCATTATTCGCAATTCAGTATGAAATCTTGGAAGTTCGCGAAAGAGGACGAATGAATTTGATTTTGACGAAGAATATCGGTCCGGTCGTCAAGTTCCACGCCCGTCGTCGCCACGCTCCCCGCGTTACATCCGCCGCTCGAGGAATCTCTCGTATCACGCCCGCGTTTATTATTCGAGCGCGTGCCAAAGGCCGCCTTACGTCAATAATTCGATACCGCGAGAGCGACGGGGCGCGAATGGAATGGAAATCGGTATTCATAAAGCGTGTTGCCTCCTCCCGCGGCAGGACGCGACGACGGCGATAAAGAGGAGCGTATACGCGGCGTATGGTGTGCTCACTTTATATAGCAATGCGCGCGAGTCGCACGTATGTCGCAAGACGGACAGCCCTCGGACGACGCATCGTCGTACCGCGCCACGCCGGGATAATGCGATACATATTGACGAGCTGCCGAGGCTCTCGGTGGAAAAACAATCTCCTCGCGTGCACGCGCGACTGCGGAATTAACTTCTCGCGCCTTGCTCCTCTCTCTCTCTCTCTCTCTCGTTTCCTCCTTTTTTTTTCTTTCTCTCTCTTTCCTTCCAGCAGTGCGCTCGCTATGCATGCCGACCGGATAATTTGCGTTCTTCGCCGATCCGGTTAATTCCTATGGAATTTTTATCTCCCCTCCCGAAGTTTATCGGTACTTCTACCGATATACACACAGAAAAAAATGACTATCAAATCAACAATTCATTGTTTCATATATATAAGCAAGAATATAAAATCTTCTTGGAAGAATTTTATAATCTTGTTCAGACATAATTTGCTTACATGAAGAAACAAAATTTTTTTATGTTAGCAAATTATGTCTCTTTGAGATTATAAATACTTTCAAGGAGATTTTATATTCTTGTTTATATATGAAACAATGAATTGTTGATTTGATACTAATTTTTTTTCTGTGCAGCAGTGGCTTGTCGCGAAGTCTTTTACACGAGTCTTTAAAGATGTTTTGGCCAACGACACGATCAGCTGAAAGTTATCGAAATTTAAAAACTCAAGGCTCACACTTCTCTAGATTTATTCTTTTTTTTTCTTAATCAACAACCATAAATTTTGGTTGAAACCAGCTGCAAAGAAGAAAAATTTGATTTATAATAGTTTTTGCAGTGAAAATGACTATATTTTGCTTCCAATTTTTAATAAATAATTGTAATATAAACAAAACACCTAACTAAGGCTTATATGCTTCTTAATAAATTATTTTAAATTTTGACAAACCTAAGATTAGTGTATATTTATTTTTCTTTTAAATAAATGACTTTTAAACGATTGAATAGATCTAAATGAATTTTTGTTTGAATATTTGTTAAAGTTGTATTGGTACATGTAAAAATTTTGATTTTTAATCCGTAATACTACTTTTTTATCAAATTCGCAAATAAGTACTGCAAGACGCGGTTTTACATAAGAATCAAGCGTAAACAAAAATTAAGTTACTTTCAAATAAATAAGAGAATTGTGCTGAAATTTTACACAAATACTCAAAGATAATAATAGAACAATCTATGAAATTTTTATATTTTGAGATATGATAGTTTTAAAGGCTGTTACAAGAAATGTCACTTTCGCTGATTGATCTTTAAACGATCTTTCTCGTTCACATGGCGCGACTAAATGTTAAATGTCAAAATACTATATCACTTGATTCACGAGATTCAGATCAGTAAATATAGCTGCAATGTATACATATACGATGTTTAAAGCTATAAATAAAATCGAGAGGATATTCATGGAATAAGTAAAAGATTTTAAAAATATATTAATATTAAACATATTATATATTAAAACATGCATACATAAAATATTTTATTCAACTTTTGTCGCGAATGCGAGAATTAAATCTGAGAATGAAACATATAAATAAAATTTATTGGTAATAAAGATAAAAGCTGCGCAATGATTTTAAGGAAAACATCTTTATACAATGAATCATATAATAAAAAAATTATAACGCACACAGACTATCGCGTGTCGCAACGTACGAGATACAAGTCGAACCGATAAAAATTCCAACTTGTGCCTTCGATCTCTCTCAATTGATAAGTCAACAGCATGAGGCTCGTCCTCGCGACTGTTTTTACTTCCAGACTGATTTACTCGCCGCTCTTGCAATCAATCGGACGGATCAATGATAAATTGGCGCCAGTTGCTGAATTTCTTTCAACAATAAATTCCCGGCATTCCGCGGTCGAGTCACGCGGCTAATCAGCCGCGATCGGTAATGAGGCATCGTCATAATGCGTAGCAAATAACGTCGCTCGCAAATTAAGCGATTCTTCAGAGTATTCTGATTGAGCGACGCGAACGCGACGCGGGTTTTTATCGTCCAGCATGATCGGTCACCCGGCGCAATTATTCATGAAGAGTGACTCACCGGAATGGTATATCCTGGAATTCAGTCTTATAGTTACTGACGCGAAAACTATTGCGACACAGTCATACGCATTGAAGTTCCGCTCGGAATGTCGGTTTAGATAATAATACGTGAACTTCACAATTAGAACGTCAATATGACAATGTCTCATCTTTAAAAAACGGAAGCCGATTTAATTCTACATTACAGAGAATCAATCACATTCGCGACTATGTGGACTATCCGAAATTTGTACTTGTTACTCGATGAAATTTCGTTCAATATTATATTAATATTAATCATATTAATGTTAATTATAATAATGCTAATATTAATATTGATGATACTGATAATTTGAATTAATTTTCGCTCCAATGTTTGATTCCAAGATCAGTTTGTAATTCCTATTTATATACATTGGTACATTTTTATATTTATATAGCCCCGAGAATTTATCTCTTTATCCGTTTGTATATTTATAAAAGCGAAAGGATGAAATTATTTGTCTCATTATCCAATTACCTATAACCCTGATATTATGCTGAACCTAGAAATGTATACACAATCTCGAGAGATTGCGTTATTAAAATGAGTGTCCATGAATGTTCAAGAGAGGAATGTGTCAATGGCTACCGATCTTATCGCGCTTTAATTACAAATAACGTGTTTACGTTATCTGTAACACCAGATTGATTCACATGCGATAGCACAACTGCGATTCTCGTATTCTCAGTAATATCTCTCGTGTTTCGTGCCCGTTTAACGTGACGATGCAATTCCTCGATTTGTCGTTCGACATGCAAGACTCGATCGTCGCCGCCGGTTTTCTTCGCATCGCGCTTTTTTTATTTTATTTTTTTATATTTTCTCAAATACGCAATACTCGCTGTAACACAACATCATCATCGCGCGCGCGACATGCGTCCGTGCATTATCCGCAATCCGTAACGCGATAGCTTCTCGATATTATCGATCCCGTTACGCGATATTACCTGCGGTATTAGGTCCGAGCCCGTCGGAGTCGCTCGGACATTTCAAGATGCACGAAAGTACGCGCACCTGGTGCCGTATCATCGTTCCCAACGAGCGTTACGAACCGTTCTTCCCGGTAACGTTTGTCTCCGTCGCGGAAAATGCGTCGCATCACAATCCGTCGTAAATCCCGTGAACCACATCTTTCCGAAGGCAAAGCGCGTATTGTTTTCGCGTTTTCCCACGTTTCGAAAACTGAGCAGACTTTCCCTTCGAAATCATTCCGATAAAGCGAAGTCTTGATAAGCTGTGTGATGGAGCCCTGAGTGAGCCTCGAGGCTCCACGGGGACTCCCTTTTGAGAGACTTACAGATTCGAGACACGTGCACATCCCTCCAGAGAAAAATTATCTTTAAGGATGTATGGGGGGATCATATCTCGAAACATTACTAAAAGTATAAAAATTTCATAGACTATTCTAATATTAGAATATCTATGAAATTTTTATAATCTATATAAATATCTATACGTTTGAGTATCTGTGTAAAAGAGCGCAATTCACTTATTGGTTTAAAAGTTATTTAATTTTTCTTTACTTTTGATTGTTTACGTAAAATCGTGTTTTGCAGTATGTACTTATTTGCAAATTTGATGAAGTATCATTAGTACTATATATATAACTAGAACTTTAATAAATATTCGTGCAAAAATTCATTTAGATCCACTTACTCGTTTAAAAGTTATTTATTTAAAACTGCAGTAAAATATAGTAATGTTTGCTGCAAAAATCATTATAAATCAAAATTTTCATTACTTCTTTACAGCTAGTTTCAGAACTAAAATTCTGGCCAAAATTTTTTGTTGTTGATTAAGAAAAAAAAGAAATCTAGGAAAGCTTTTAGTTTTTAAATTTTCGTTACACACCAAACTATTTCTTTAATTCTAATAAAAAAAAACAAAAGATTTTTTTCGAATCAAAGAAACTTTTCTTTAACCGTATAACAATGCACATATTTCTTTGAGTCAAACAAATATTTTTCGACTCAAAAGAACCTATCTCTAGGTGCACATGTACCCATACCGAAAAAGACAATGAAGTGTAGTAATAAAGTGCCGCAAAATTTCTGAGAATCTTTAAAGAAAGGTCTCACTCGAAGCGGTTTGATTGATTTTCCATAGACTTGTCGCTTCAAATATAACATTGGGTCGGCAAGTCTTCAATATTGCATTCTTTTACACGATGCTTATTTATAAGCGTCAATGCTGCGTCGTATCTGCAACCGTTACCGTACTATTCTCATTTTATCGAACTTTTGTGAAATATGAAGATAGAAATCGGGCCGTATTATTTTACGCATTAATCCGTGAATGGCGTATCGGTAAATTAATACCGCTTCGAAATTCTCGATAACCCGGATTCTATTATACGTTTATTACCGGGGCCTGTTTATCTTCTCTATTACCATTGTTCTAAACTTGCATGATTTCAGAGACGCAGTAAAGATTTGCAAGCGATGGTTCATGCAAATTGTGTGTACAGAGTTTGTGCATACATGTACGAACAATGTTCACATTGTTCTTGGGACGTACTAACTGCGCGTGAAATACGACGTACTTTAGTTCGTGTCTGTTACTTGTATCACGCGATTCAGCGGAGCAAAAAAAAAATAAAAATTGTATGTAGCAGAAAATTTTTCCTTTGTACAATATACACTCCGTAAGATACGCCGCGTCGTTTTACTCTCTGAAGGTATTTTGGCTTCTTTCTGTAAAAGAAATGCAGTCCAAGTTACCAGAATTTTTTTCTGTGATATGTTCGAATTTCCTTTAATGTTATCGCGACTATTATTTTTATCGGAGCGTTATTATTGTTCCTACAATTAGTCACGATCGAGACCTCGAACAATAAGGCACGTAACTCGCATTGCGGTAACAGGCGTGGTTTCTAAATATAATTTTTATTACCTGCCTCTTCTTTCGCTTTTGCTTACAGTTTCTCTTCCCAAGTTTCTCTCCAAGTTTCTTTTTAAGGAGAGGACGTAAATTTCAAACTCGCGAAAAGACTCGCATTTAAAGTCTGATTCAGTAAAACTGAAACGTCACACGTATTTTAATTGCAAAGAAGATATTTTTGTTGACACGAATTGAAAATATTATGAGAAAAATGTATTTTTTTTTTTTGTGGTGCGTATTAAATTTCGCCTTTTTTGCTGCTTATATTTCATTCTTCGAAATTCAGATGCAAGGTAATTAAATTGCCGTCTCTCGCAGCTGTGAAGGATGAGATATACGTTACAAGATATGTCAAGAATTCGAGCGCAGCATTTTCGAATAGTCTCACTCGTCTCCGATTCATCGTCCTCCTCAATTTTTGACGTACGGTAATTGTTTACTATTGGATATTTATATTTCGGTTTCCGTTTACGCTCGTTTTTTATCAATTTTTCAGTTTTCCTTTTGCAATGCAACTACACTGAAAGAACGATTTTGTTGAATTCAGATTTGAAAATAATTCGATCATTAAAATAATTACATTGCACTGGAAAAAAGATTTGATAAACTTACCAAATTTGATAATAGTTACCAAATCCTTTTTTTAGTATAATGTAATTATTTTAATGATCCAACATAATTATTTTCATATCTCTATTTTCAACAAAATCTTTCTTTCCATTTCTTTCAGTGTATCAATAAATTACAGTAAAATACGATGAGAAAGAACGGAGAAGACGAGAAGGAGGGAGCAGAAATATGCGCGCGTTAAAATATATTTATAGATTGAACTTGAATTTGGATGTTGCTGCCTTTTCTGCTGAACGCAGCCATAGATATCCTTCAGAAACAAAGTGTTTTTAGATTTTATAAATATTGAATGCATTCTCGGAACAGATATTTCCAAATAAAAGATCGTATCTTTTTCTCTCAAGGATCGTACCTTTTTCTCTCTCCTTTCTCGAGAGAAGGCAGCGGGGAGATTTATTTACACAACTAAGGATTGTAAAATAGCTAGAGTTGTTAGCATGCTGGTCGTAACGTCGACACATTTAATTACCGTTGTCATGAGAGACCGTGGACCCGAGAGGCAGCGGTGCTTCGACGATGCGAGTCGCGGGACTTTTTACGGACGCGCCAGCTGTCTAATTTCAAGTACGGTGGCATATATAGAAATAAAAGCGGCGGAAATAAGTGCGGGGGCGAGAGCGCATCTCTTAAAATAGCGACGAAAGACCTCGCTCGCACTCTCTCCTTTCTCTCTCTCTCTTTCTCTCTCTTTCTAGAGCTACCGCGATCGCGCGTGTATGTATCTCGCAACAAGAACAAAGCGCGTGGACAAAGAGAAAAGTCTGCGGATGCGTCGGAGGCGAGCAAAGAGGAGGCGAGCGAAACGCAGAAGGGGAGAGAAGACGCGAGAAGGACGGCGAGAGGGCAAGGCGGTGACTGGCAAGCGTTCTATTACATTCCATTAGCTGGTGACAAGATTGCCCGCTCTGGAAGACGCGATTGTCTTTCTCTCTCTCTCTCTCGCGTCTTCTCGTTACGCGAAGCGGAA
>QKQZ01016926.1:0-10478 GCA_003595255.1 Solenopsis fugax | reverse complement strand
CGTATTACGCGAAAGAGCATTGAAGGCAAATCAGTATAGTACAATGAATATTAAAATAAGAGTTTTCTTTAATAATAATAATAATTGAAATAATAAAATAATAATGTGTTTTTTGAACTCGACTGCTAAAATCAGCCAAATATTTTTGGCAATGTTAAAGTATGTACATAATACTTTAGACAAAAACTAGTTGTGAAGTGAGAAATTATTGTTTTTACAAAATATCGTTTATTTAATTTTGACTGTAGAACAGCTTATCGCAATGGTCAATGTATTTTATTGACGAAAGTTAGGCAATCCTAAAATTCAGTAAACTTAAAAATATTGTGTGCAAGTAAAATAGTTCACAAAATTATTTTAAACATTTTCTTCAAGGAGGGATGATTTCATTCCCTGAAGCTGTAATTTGATACGAGCAAAAAATAACTTTCGTCAANTACTTGCACACAATATTTTTAAGTTTACTGAATTTTAGGATTGCCTAACTTTCGTCAATAAAATACATTGACCATTGCGATAAGCTGTTCTACAGTCAAAATTAAATAAACGATATTTTGTAAAAACAATAATTTCTCACTTCACAACTCGTTTTTAATTATCTAAAGTATTACGTACATACTTTAACATTGCCAAAAATATTTGGCTAATTTTAGCAGTGGAGTTCATAAAACACATTATTATTTTNTTATTTTATTATTTCAATTATTATTATTATTAAAGAAAACTCTTATTTTAATATTCATTGTACTATACTGATTTGCCTTCAATGCTCTTTCGCGTAATACGCGATTAGTGAAACGTATGAGACGAATTCGTTCCAGCGCAGAAAAATCGAACGCATGAACAAGTACGTATAGCGTGCATATATAAGGAGTTCGATATTATTTTTCAAAAATGGTACATGGGAAAGACACTTTATTATATATGGTTGGATTCGTATAAAAATAAGCTTTAATTCTGTCATTAAAATATTTAAAAATTATAAAAAACAAATATAAAGTGGTGGGGAAAGTAGAAAAAATAATTTAAAAAAAATTTTTGTTAAATTATTTTTATAAAGTACTCTTCGAGCCATTCAACTTTCATTTTGAACATTTTTTTCTATCTCTTATAGTTTCGACGATATTCGCTTGGAAAGAAAAAAAACCGATTTTTTTCAAAAGAATGTTTCACCCCCTTAAACTGAAATTGGGCACGAACAAAAAATATTTTTGTGTTATGGATGAACTTCTCTATATGTACACAATGTTTCAGATTTTTTTGAATTTCCGGGTTGCCTAATGTTCCTTGTGAGTGAAATTAATAATACGATTTATTTAGAATAGAATTATTTACAAAAAATCTGGCCACCTAACTCGGCAAATTTAATATTATTTGTTTGTTGAATAAATAACGTATTCATAAAAACACTTGTTAAAAGATTAAAAATATAATTACTAAATTCCCATTTATATCAACTATAAAGAGTTCTGATCACTTTTTATTTGTAATTTTGATTTTAAATCGACTAAATGAAATTAACAATTTACATTAATTATTATTGATATTTGAGAATGTACTAGAGGAGTATGTTTTTAAGACTAAATTGTCACGTTGACGGGAAGAAATAGCATAGAATGAAGAAAAACAGTACTGTATCCTTATTTAACATTCGGAAACAACAAAGTAAGGAATCAGATCACGTTCGCGAGGGATCATCCTGTGGGTTTTTTCTAAGGTTGATACCCTTACCGTGGGGAACCGAATCACATTTTTATCACAATTTGGAGCCTTTTTCGCAGCTGAAAGGTTGAGCGATCGATTTCGAACGTGAAAGAAAACTCGACATCCAATTATATACGTTTTTGCAGGCGATCAAAATCGAATCCGCAAGGATAATCCTTATTGCAGAGGCAATTTGAACGTAATTTAATTCGCGTTTCGCTAACAATTTCGCACAAAAGCGTTCCCAATTCTAGATAAATAATTAATCTCCCGCTTTGTACAAATGATCTCGTAGACGTTCTATCTTTGTCACTATTAATATTCGCAATATGCCCGGCGATGAAAAATTACTACTAACTCTTCTCCATTTGCCGACGGTTTACCGCGAGGTGCGCAGAATTAATGCGCGTAATAACTGTGTCTGCAACGAAGAAACCGAGACATTGATTAAGTTTCCCTCCGCTTAATTAGCCGCGCCTTGCTAATTACCGATCGTCCACTCGCCGTCTTCGCGACCAAGTTCAAATAGTTCGTCGCAAAGTTGGGAAAACGTACGAAAAGTTTTCTACGCGAGCGGAAAAGAGGATCTTTCGGGGTCCAATCGAGGACCAATCGAGTGATCGACGAAGTTGACGGCAAGTACGTAAAACAAGTGCTGGCTGAAACGCCAACTCTCTCACCGCGATGGCCGCTGCAATTCGAAAGCGATCCCCCCGAAGAAGGGAAAAGTAGCGCGGCAATTTACCATTCAGAAGCGAGTAAATGGGGTAGTCCGCAAATTCTATCGAGGGTTCCGACCTTCCGACCGTAATATTTCTTCGTTCGCGTCCTTTGCACGTAATGCGTCTCGAGAGAAAACCTAGTTATTGGGATACAGTAGATCGTCTCACGAACGCCAACCAAATTAATCCAGATTAATGACTGCGATGTAAGCGTAAGCTACACGTGAGGTAATAAACTAGATAATCGCACGTAAATTGATTCGATCAACTTTCAATTAGCGTTTGTGCTTTTAGATCGCCGATCGTTAAGTCACAACGATGAGTTACCGCTAATTAAAGAGAAAGGTAATTTATAATTTAAATTCGCCCGGTTTCCACCAGAAATAAAATTCGTCTTACGTCCCGCAATCTCGGACAGAATTTTTCCGTCGATTAAGGACACGTGGCTATCTCCACGTCGGTGATCTCGCGGAATGGTTCGGAACGCGAAACGGCTGAAAGTTATCCTTATGCAAATGCCGGCTATTATCCTTACGGGACGGGTGCGAAATTAAAAGTTTCGCGAGAGCTAATATATGCGGAGCGCGCAATGAAAGATTTAGATTCAGATCCCGCGGGGGCAGCTCGCGGCCAGATCCTTTGTGCTTAATCCCGCATAATGAAAGGAGCACGTCTCCGAGACAGATAGAAAACCGATGCTCAAGTTTCCCATGCTATTCTAGGAACAAATCGTGCCCCTCGTCGCGCTTGCGTATGTCCCAACCCGTGCGGTCGCTCAACGATTAATTAATGAAGATTAATACGTGAATCGCTGTCTTGTTCATTCGTCACTCCGTCAATTAATTTGCGATTAATCGATTTCTCCGCTGAGAGGCTCAGAACGGAGGCTCAGCAATTTGCACGAAGGATTTTCAATATTATATATTTTTGCAACTAGACTGCACAACAATTTCGTTGGTGTCTTGGGATAACTATTAATCCTGCTGTTCTGTTCAAATGTTCTATATTATTGGGTTGTTACATAGTTCTCAACGAGCACTGTTTCATTAAAAACAAGGTAAATAAACTGAACGAACTTAAGTGACAACCCGAGAAAAACTTTTATGTATAATTATATATGAAATTTGTCTATACATATTAAAATATATATAATTATATAATTATATACAATTATATATAATTATATATAAAAATCATGCATAATTATGTGTATTTATATATATTTATATATAATTATATACAATTATATATATTTTAAATTTAATATACATATATGGAAAAATTTCATATCTAATTATACATAAAAATTTTTTTTCGGGAACCTATTATATTGTTTGGATCAATACAATCAAAAAGTTTCAAGAGAAAAAGAATAAATTTTTACAGAAACAAAATCTTACATTAGCAAATGTAATTATCAAATTATTATTAAGAGAAATAAAATACGTTTTGAGTCAAATAGAACTCGAACAGCAGAGTTAAAAGCTTACTAAAAAACTTGGAATAACTACTAAAGTTAATGTATTATTATTATTAGAAACTTAATGTCACATCAAAAGTTCTTTGCGATTAACGAAAACTGTCCAAAAGATTAAATTCCGCCGTTCAATTAAAAAGGTTACTTTTTACGCGCAAGCGATTATCTTTACGAGCTCGTACTGGCGTGAAATAAAGTTTGCCCATGGATCTAAAAGTAAATTAATTGTTTGCTCAAACAATTAAGGTAATTTGTGATGGCGTGATACACGGATCTAAACGCAACTAAGCAACCAGTAATCGTGTGTAATCGCGTAAGTACCGGCTTTATTACAGTCAGCAAAAATTTCGCGCGCCACGCAGGACACTTTGGAGATACTTTTTTTTCCGGTCGTTAAGCAAAAGATAGAAAATTCTGAAAATTGTGCAGCGTTACACGTTCCGACACGTATGTACGCGCCGACCGTAATGTTCACTGCGAACTGCAGATATGCATCTCGCACGTGCCCGCCTGAAGGTGTTTGCTGTCATCTTTACATTTCGAAGTAATAATTTTAAAGCATATAGGTAGTTGGAAAAGATTATTATTCATAAAAAAAAGTTAAAGTTTGCGATTCTATTTTATATTTAATAAAAAAACATACATTGCCAACGTTTCATTGTCAGCTGAAAAAGGATTAATTAGTTTCTAAAGAATTTTAATATCTTGAATATTTCAATTTTTAAAATAATAAGTAATTATTGTCTTAAATAGCCAATTACACAATCTATAGATTAATTAAAAATTTTATATTAATTCACAACCGAGTATTGAATAAAATGTATAATTAATCGATATTTGATAATATTCCGATAATATTTATTTTTATTCATATTATATTAATAATATTTATGTACTTAAAATGTTTTTTTCCGAAAGATATCACGTAACTGTAATCGAGTCAAAAATTCTAGGACAAAAATTTCGTGAGTGTAGATTTCTAAAAAAACAACTAAAAAAACAACCTAAACAACCAACCGAAATACGTGTCAAGGAATCAAAATAAATAACAAACTCTGGTGCATTTTCACATAACTAGATTAAAACGTCTACATCTGGCAATGTGAACAGTTTTATATTAAAGCAATGATATATGGAGTAGAGAAAGAAGTCGAAACGTGAAAATCGCGATGCGAAATGTCGCAGAGAAACACGAGCAAAACAAGCGTAAACTCGATTTTCGCAGATACGAAAAAAAAGGAATTGCTGCCAACCCGTTTAAATTTATTGTAATTAAAAACATATAACGAACGTTAAAAAAACGTATGCATTCGACGAATCAGAATTTAATCGGAATGTAAAGCGACGTTATACGAACAGCTGTTCCAAATATAATACTTCCTGACGTTTTTAGATTTTTTTTTCGTTGATATTCTCTCCTTAATCCTTTCGCGGTTAACGGAACGTGACGTTCTACCGTACTTTTGCATTAAAATTGGCAGACAGTTTTGAATTTAAGCACCTCATGAGGGAACAATGGACCTTGAGCGCGAGCGATTTCAGAACCATTGTATAACTCTAAAATAAATATTTATGAACGATATACCAACATAAAAATAAATGACGACGATAGATATATTTCACGTATGAGCGATTTAGATTTCCAAATATTTGCGAATAACAATACTGTTACAACGTTGATTGAACAACATGTTTTTGTTTGATTGAGAGTATACAACAGTATCATACACGCATCACTTTGTACACACGGGTATCGCATATGCATATGATATTGGCCGGATCCGTATTTCCCAGCGATTACTCAACCCGCGGAAAATGTCAAGGGGTTCTCGTCGCGGCGTATCTCCATGACATGCATGAAAACGTACCCTGGTTGGCCATCGGCCAAAAACGTCGGCGGGTGCCTTAGCCCGCAGGCGCGTTTCCATGCGCCAAGAAGACATAATTAAACTAACAATGTCGTGAGAACCCGCTCCCGTCACCCTCGTCCCAACCACCCCTTGCCCCTTTTTCTCATACGACGCGAATCTCGTTTAATGACGACGGAAATTTTGGTTTGCTTCTCTCGCCCGAAAGAGGATTTCCACTCAGAAACTAAGCAAATTATGAATGCGGCTAGGAAAAAAATAGAGCGAGGTGCTGCGCAGTGTGTCCCAGAAAAGAAAATTGTGCAAATTGTGTGTGAGTTTCCATTAGAAAAAATTTAACGTCAGATGATTGATTTAAGGCTAATTGATGTTAGATATGAGATGATTCGATTTTTTGTAATAATTGGAACAATATCAAGAATGTTAAAATTCGGAAATCATAACACCAATTATTTTAAAAACGTCAAAAGAATGTTTTATCTTTTTTAAAAACTGAAATAATATACGATTAAATAATAAAAAAAAAATAGGCTCGCTTTATGTTAGGCAAGGAATCGAAGATAATTTGTTAAATAATAAGTAAATCAAGTTGTTGAAAAAAAATATCAAACTTAAACGAGTACAAACATAATTGTTTTAACTTTACTGACAAGAGAATAATAATTGGAACTGTCCCTCACCGATTTTGATGAGTTTTGGATATGTTGTAAAACATAAAAAAATATACTCGTATTTTTTATCTGCTTATTTCGATGTCTAGGGGTTGAAACACCCCCTCGAAAGTAATGGTTTTTTCGTTTTTTGCGAATATCTTTGAAAAACTATGAGGTATATAAAACAATATTTCATACAAAAGTTTTATAATTATTTATACTCTGTATAATAGTATATTCACTTTTTTGAAAAAATCAAATTTTTTAAAAATCCATTATTTTCGAGAGGATTTCAACCCCTAAATCTTGAGATAAGCAGATAAAAAAAATATGAGTAATATTTTTTAATGTTCTACAATGTATCTAAATCAGTGAGGGACAGTTCCGACTGTTCCCTTGTGAGTCTTCTTCAGTATTAAAAAAAAGATGACAAAGAAAAAAAACTAATTCAACGTTCTCGTAACATAAGAAAAATTCGAAGCCGCGAGTAGATATCACATTGTTGACCACGAAATTATAAAAAGCTGGTTGAAAACATAAGATGTGATATTTTGTCTTATAGATATAATTTTCGACTTTAGCATTGCAATATTTAGAATAATCGAAAATGTTAATTTGGAAAAAATAACATTCATTATTTCGAAAACGTACCAAGAAATATTTATCTTCCATCAAAATTTGCTAGGTATTTTCATTAAAATGGTTCGCTAATAGAAAATTAATAATTGCAAACTCGCTTTATTAAATATCTTTCATCATAATTAAAAAGAAATTAAGAATGAATTTTGCGATGTGTACGTGGTGTGTCCGAAAAAGGATTATAGTGCCGCGAGTCAAACTCCGTAATCCCTTCAAGAGGTGGATTGTTTTTACCACGACTGCCATCTGTATCACGTCAGCATTCTACAACGGAGCAAAAAATCCGGCAAGCAACATATCGTACGTCGAGCAAAACGACAGTTATGTTCTCCGCCGGTATTCTCTAGCTACCGTTTAAGGGTGGTTCTCCACTCAGTTCTTTCCACCCTCCGCCAGATGGCGGAAGGCGAGTACCATCGATAAGAGTTACTTTGCAGACTCGTATCTTCGGTGGCAAATAATTAATTCGTCGCGTCAACTGCATATTGAAAGCTATGAATACAAAAATTCTATGTATATGTTACTCTCACGAACACACGAATATTTGATAAAAAGAAGGGAGAGTTCGAAGAGCGAGAGTTCGAGGAATAAGGATTTTGTGATTTGGAGATTGGGCTGCAGATGTAAAATTCAAAAATAGATATGAATACAAAAATTCTATTTTCGTGAGAGTAACATATACATATATTACATATCTTTTCGAATATTGTATTATCGCTACGATCTAAAAAAAATCAGCAAATCCTTAGAAAGGCTTTAATTTATCGAATCGTTGAATTATCAAAGGTATGAATTAATGTTTCCAAGCAAACTCTAGGGATCAGTGAATTTTAACAACTTTGCGCATATAAATCTTTGAATGAGGACCCAAATCTAGTACGAAACAGTATAACCGCAATAACACGTGAAAAGTTATAAAAAGCAACCTAATGAACCAAAACGAAAGTGGCACATGAAACCTTAACAAACAACCCTTGTCGCATGCCGTGACAAATGACCAAGCCTTCAACGGATAACGACGAGATCAGAATGGAAACAGCCGTCACGGGTCTTTTTTTTATGACGGAAGCGACGCAAATTCACTATCTCGTAAAGCTCATACGTTGTACTTCGATCCCACCTGCTTTGACACCGCAGTATCCTTCGTCGGCGCGTCGCGCTTTTACGATTCCGCCGGGCCTACGCCGGTAAAACCCCAACGACGGCAGAGAGGTGAAAACGGGGATGGTGACGCGCTGAAGAACGAAGAGGAAAAGAGATCTGTCCCCCGGAGGAGACCGGGATGAATTCAAACGAACGATAAAAGAGAAGCGAAATGTTACAAGACACATTCGACATATAAACGACACCACGAACACAGTCATGACGTTCGAATAGAAACGCGTAACGAGTGTGGAAACACCAATAAAGGAGTTGAGCAACTTGACAGTAAAACAATGACACACTAGAGGAGACGAGAACACGCAGAGGAAATGCATGCGTGGAGAGAATCACGAAGAGCGACGGAGGGCAAGCTGTCGGAGCGAGAAAGGAGGAGAAAGAGAAATTGAGAGCGTTGTCATATAGGAATAATTATTTTCGTATAAAAATTATGATAAATTTAACTTTTATCATCATAAATACTTTTAACGTCATCACTACAGATTCTCCCGAGTTCAGAAATCTTTGGATATTCTCTTTTAACCCTCTGGGACCCAATTTTTTTCTTTTTCCTTTGATAACTATTTTAGTCAATTTTTACTTATTGGCATCAAACGAGAATTGTATTTAATTTTTATCATCATAAATACTTTTAATGTCATCACTACAGATTCTCCCGAGTTCAGAAATCTTTGGATATTCTCTTTTAACCCTCTGGGACCCAATTTTTTTCTTTTTCCTTTAATAACTATTTTGGACAATTTCAACTTATTGGCATCAAACGAGAATTGTATTTAATTTTTATCATCATAAATACTTTTAACGTCATCACTACAGATTCTCTCGAGTTCAGAAATCTTTGGATATTCTCTTTTAACCCTTCGGGACCCAATTTTTTTCTTTTTCCTTTGATAATTGACTATTTTGGACAATTTCTACTTATTGACATCAAACGGGAATTGTATGGCATATGCGGTATCTTAGAATACTTAATCGAACATATATAGCCTGTTGGAGCCCAAAGGGTTAATTATTTTTTCTACTCACCATCAAAAGTAGCCAACAGAAATCCAAAAGAAATCGAAACCCTTCGAGAAGAAAGACAGTGTTAAAAAAGAATATAAAAAAGAAATAGGGAACCTCCAAGAGGAGATTGTTAGGATGTCTTTACCTTGGACGTCATTTCTAATTTACGTCTAGAAACACGACCGGACAACAATGAGATACTCCCTCGCGGTTTGCTCCGGCTCTCATTCAACAAAACCGTTTGCCAATTAAATACGACCCTTTCTCCTCCTCCCTCCCCCGGAACTAACCAACTCAACAGAGGAAGTGAAAACAAACGATGTACACGTGGAGAAAGAGAAACAGAGAGAGAAAAGAGATGGACAAATGGAGAATGGGAAATTTCGGCGGTGCTGTGCTGGGCACAGGTGACGCCGTCCACGATGTAAGAATACCAAACTGAAACACGCTGCGCATAATAGCGACATGATAAATTAGACATGTGCTTCGAATTCAAACGCGAATTTCAAATCTCGAGGGATCTGTTACGCTCAGCTCAATATGTAACTTTACCTCGTTTGCGCTTCCGCCTTGATAATTCACATAATTATGTTATTACTTAATCGTTTACACTATTATATTATTTACACAAAAAGTTAGTTAAAAGTTATTATATTTATACTACGTAACAAAATTCTTAATTGAAGTAATTAGCTGATTGATAGTTTTAAAATATTACAAATTTTGTCGATCCCAATCTAGTATTAGATTGTAGATATAATATTCTGTGTTTAATTTATTCATATAATTCACATAATTTAATTATTTAATGCATAATCAGCTTTTATCTAAATCTACCTAAAATCTTCCCTTGACAAAAAGTAATCTGGAATATAAAGCTGATTCTATTTTTTTTTTTAATCTAAAATTTGTTTTATTCCTTTGTAAAATTTATAGTTTAATGCGATTTATTAATCAACTTATTCAAAGAGATTTATTGGCTGGAAAGCAGCCACGACTATATATAGAACTAATTCATTTATTCCCTCTTTAATTCGCGAGAAGATCGAATACGCCGCGCCTCTTTCCGGACTCGATTCTATAATAGGTGTGTCGTCGTTAAGGTATTCTTGCATCACGAGCGGCTGGCTTGTGCGTTAGGCTCGCGAGAGAGACGACGAGGCGGTTGGAGGTCGCGGCTTACCTGCCGGAACTGTCGTATACCGCCATTGATCCGCAGCGAGTCCGCGGCGATGCCGGCGATCCCGTC
>QKQZ01016923.1:0-18515 GCA_003595255.1 Solenopsis fugax | reverse complement strand
TGTAGATAATTATGTATAAAATTTATATATAAATATATATATATTATATATATATATATACGAGTATATATATAAATAATGGCAAACACTGACTGGCATTATTTAAAACCATTATACATCGTGATTGTACTTTTAGGTTGATTTTGATAACTGATGTAAGCTCTCTCCGATTAGATTAATAATTCACCATCATCTCCGAAAGCAGAAAAGAAAAATGGTCGAAAGTAGAGAGTTCTCAGTCTCGTATAAAAATATCGCAAGGCCCGTATACATTATTCAGTACGGGGACCGCGGTCGAGACTCATTTAGCGGTCCAACCCCTATCCCTTAGAACTCTGAACTCTCGGTGGCCGACGAAGAAAAGGATACGAAGAAGCCGCGGCAGGATCGCGGGATTAAGGATAATCCTATTAGACTTAAATGAATCCGGCGACGACTGCGTTCCCTCTAGCGAAATATTATGTTATGCTGTTATTACTGTAAACTCGCTCGCCGACGTTTCTTTTTTGAGCGCAGTCTCGTTTGCTTTTTTGTGTTGCCAAAGACTTTGTGGATAAATTCTCTCATGATTCACCAGTATCTACTGTCGTAATGCTCAAATGCGGCTCAATTCGACATGTCAGTATGTCAAGTATATGTTGAATTCTTAATTTATCCGATTATATTTCCTCTAGTTATTTGTAATAAAACTAAATTTTACATTATTATTAAATAAATATTATAATATAATATTATCAGAGTTAAGGTAATATATTTTTTAAACTTAAATTAAAGTTAATGGCTTATAAAATTAATTTAGTTACGTTTAAAAGTTACATGAACAAAAAGTTAGCTAATTATGTTAAAGTTAAATTAATTTAAATTAAATTTTGAAAAACATTATTCATATAAAATTAAAAATATGTGTTTTTATAGTTAGATTCAAAACAATTATAATTTGAATTAACAAATAAATTTAATATTTTACTTGTAAATTAAGTTTATACGAAATAAACAAAAAAATATTGTTTTTTTTTAGGGAATTTTTTCTTTTACATATATAGATAATTTTTTACTTTAGGAAATTAAAATTTATATGCTTCAAAAATAATTAATTAAAGTTAAAAATTAAATCATTTAAAATTAACTAAGTTAAGTTAAAAGTTATTAACTTCTTAACGTTATTACTTAACTTTTAACTTTTTAACTGGTTACTATCCAACCTTGATTATTATTAATTATAAATAAATAATTTCATACATATATATATATTTGAAACACGATTGTGCGGAGAAAAACTTTACTACATCATTATGTCACATTATTATGCGCATATATGCAGCACGTAGTATAATACTTCCATTTGCCTTGTTTCCCTTATTTATCTGTTACGAAACTTCGACAATATAGCTGGCAGCGATCTGTGACTATCTTTAAGTCTCGCATACATTGCGAACAAAAGCGAAAGAAGAAACTTGGCGCGAGTATATTTATTAGTCGGGTGAAACTGCATGGAGAGTGTTCTGAGCAGAAACACATCGTGATACGAAAAGAAATATTCACGGTCGCAACTTCGCCATTAAGTTGATAGTATCACAAAATAGTTAAAAAAATACGGCGATAATGCGAAAATAAAGCATAACGTCTGCAAAAGTAATTAAATTCATTTTCCAAATGTTCGTATTGCACATTTTTTTGCATGCGAGAACTAAAAACGGCGAGAAGAGCGAGAAGAAATCAAGAAACACTCTATCAACGATACAGGTCGTGCTTCTGCAACATTTGTGAGTTTTTGCCAATGATTTTGAGCAGCGGTATCAAGAGTAAGCTCCCCGATATCGAGAAAACGCAGCTTCTCGTAATCTGCCGTTTCGACGTAAACGAAAAAGCGTAGACTCCGAAACATCGAAGGCGTCAAGGGAGAGAGCGACGTGTCTGAAATAAAACGACGTTACTTAAAAAGAATTATGAAGCGGCTGAAGAAAGTTCGCAAGAAGAATCGACGACGACGGATCACGAGCGTCAAAGCCAGGACGGTGTCGTACTTATCCTTAAGTGATTGATGTCGCTCGGTTCTGCGAGAAAAATAAAAAGCGGCTTCTAATGATTTTTTAAAGGGTGTTCGGTGTACTATGACGAGAACGTGTCGGAGTTTATTAATACATTTATGAAAGATGTGATACGTTATCGACGTCGACGTCTGACTTGCTCTAGTTCTTCAACACGGGGGAAAATTTATTAAAATTTTAAATAATGCTCGCTTTTTCATTTTTATCGTCAGATTTGTTCTACTGCGCTCGTCTGCCATTTACAATCGATTTTATATTTCGCAGAAGAATGTCTACAATGAAATCAGGAATAGTATTATGGTTTAGTCAGACAGAAATTGTTCGGCCTATCACCTACAAATATCGAATATTAGCGATATGCGAATTAGACTCGAAACGGTCGAAGTACTTCGCCAGTTACACACGTACACTATGCAGATCTGATAATAAACTTTCATATAATGCAGCCGCTAGAGTTTCACAGAGTATTACGGTGAACAACAGAAATAACGCTGTTTACTCGCCCAAAAGTTTGCCACCGACCATCTAAAGCGGTAAACAGGCATCGTGCAAGTTTAAAACATACGTTGTAATGTTACGCTCGTAAAAGCTCAACCTAATCTCCCGCCTACGCTATCGGCCATTGTGTCTAATTCATGGATTTTACATCCCTAATATGGGCATGGTTAATATCAATTTTAGTAAATCCGATGTGATCATTTTCATGTACACTTCTGATTTCTATAAAAATAAATAATGTAATTTACAAAAAAAAATAAAATAAAATAAAATGGATATAATATAAATAATATAAGAGACACTGCAACAATTATTAGATAATAATGCGTGCGTATATGAAAATAGCATTAAAATATAGAATTTTCATAAAATATCAATATTAATGTTTGCAAATAAATAATTGATGATGAAAATACAGTAAGAAAATTTATCCGAATATTACTAAAATATGTGTAGATATAAATAATTTAATAACTAATAAATCTAATGTTCTTGACAATTCTTAATAATTAGTCGTGTTAGTCACATTATATCGCTAAAATATTGCTCGGTGAAATACTAATAAAAACAGAATTAATGGCTACTGTGATACCTTACAGTGGATGCCTTACATTTGTAATGATTGTATTACAAGAAAACGCGCTTTCTTTGCTTGATAATTATCAGTAAGCTTAGCGCTGTACCTCGCGGCTGATTAATCGCGCTTTTTCCAACTGATGCAATCTTAACGACGATTCAACCAGCGTGCTTTTGGTTCCGCTACTTTCCGAGTGGCGAAACAAAGCGGAAATTGCCAGTCGCTGACGATGAAAGTTATATTTTTAAATCTCTTGCTAACCAGGTCAATCTTTGCACCCGAGGGAATTTTACAGATTTATACTGGTGAAAATTTTTATTGTGTGAAGTGATGTTCACCGCGCGTATTTTATTACGTTCATCATCCGTGGCGCGCGCACGCCGATAGAATGCAGAAACGGATGAATTCGAAGGGAGGAGAAAAAAAATGCATCTTATATCCCCCCGACCGCGGAACTTTCAACGAAGTTTTGATTGCATAATTGTACGCTTGTCCGAGTTTCGTGCCGATCAAGAAATTCATAAAATAATTTGCATGATATAATTTCAAACTGCGCGATACAAGCGCCCCATTTTATATACACCGCGCGCGCACACCCGATTCGGCTAATGCTGATTACGCGGGAAATTAATTATGCAAGTCTGCGCAAAATATTATCGCTGATATCACAGACAGTAAAATAAGTTTAACGTCAGTGAAATTAGAATCACAACAAAATGCAAATACGCATATGTAGCCGTATAAATTTCAATAATTAATTTCGATTGTTCGAAAAAGATGTGCGAAAGATTTAAATAATACAAATATTTAGAGCAAAATTTACGCAGTTCGACAAATTTTAGCAAATACAATTGAAGCGAAGAGCTTTTGAATGGTATTTGTAATGAACATGTGCACTGAAAAAAAAACTGGTTATAACTACCAAATGTATAATGAAATAGTATCAATTAAATATTTGGTCAATGCAATCAAAAATAATTTTACTTTTCTAAATATTTAGTAACTTATAACAGATTTGATAATACTTACTAAACATTTAGTAAAATAAAATTATTTTTGGCTTTATTGACAAAATATTTAATTGATACTATTTCATTATACATTTGGTAGTTATAACCAAACTTTTTTTTCAGTGTGATATAATGTGAAACAGAAATAATATATTTTTTTATTATAGTTAAATAGTATTCTATTAAATAATTTTAGATACTTTAGATTTCAATCAAATATTTTTATCGTTTTTTCGTTTGCCGCAGCGAAGTGAAGCTATTATAGTGAACGCGCACGATGTTCTATAGTTAACAAAGTTTAATTTACTCTTTTGAAATCTTTATCTCTATTACCATCGGTCTGTTCAGTGTTAATAGGGAAACGTTTCAGTCATGTCTTTAAATATACGACCGATTCGATCGGCGTGGACTGGAACGAAAGGAACGTCACGCTCATATATGTCACAAACGCGCAAGCCAGAAATACGCGTCTCACGTTCGTGGGGTATATATACTTACTTATACGTGTTTGCTGAGAATGCGGTTCGTCATAGCCCTCTAGTTTGTCGGGATCTGGAAATACAAAAGCTCTTAATTATGAAACGTTATCGTATATCATTATAAAGGAAAAAAAGGTATGCGATGATTCATTGGGAATTTTTAACGTGATGAAGATGGAACTCTTTCGCCGACTCACTGTACCATTTATATTACTTAATGCGGTATGTTATTGGAGATAAATCTCGTTTCATTTCAAGACAAATGTATCTTTAATTCCACTTTTACATGTTTGCATAATTGCATTATTGTTGGAACATTTAGTCATACCATCTTGAAATTCAAATAAGAGTTGTGATTTTTATTTGTATAAAAACAGAAATGTCGAATTTTTCTATCGTAAATCGTCATATGGGGAGGGGGAGAGGGGGGAGCAAACGTGAAGGACGAAATGTGAAGTGGAACGACAATCACCTCGCACAGAGAGCTGCACTGCATACATGATCTTCGGTTCCGTATTGACCTGGCACTCGTACTTGCCAGAATCCGTCTTTCTGGCGTTATCCAGCCTGAGAGTCCAGGCGTCGCTGCCTGGGGTGTGCTGAGGTCCGAATCGCGCATCCGAGCTGAACGAAAAATTTCCCGAAGTGAGGATATGGAGATCCCTACTCCTCATCCAGGAAACCTTAAATCACAAAAATGCATGTTACTAAAAATGAAGAAAACATTTCATGGCCTCGAAATTTCGCGTGAATTTTTTAAATTTAATCCTTTGGATTCTTTTTTATATCGTTTGATTACTGTATGAACAATGCGAATAAACAAAGCAATTATTTCTGAAGTTTACAATTATACAATAATGTTTAAAATTAAAGTTTGTGATTAAAATGTATGATATAAATCTGTCACAAGCATTGAGCAGTTACCTATGTAACTGAATGCAATCGCTTTTTTATTTTTATGATTTCCATAAATATATTTTATTTCCTGCCATTCATACTACACGCGAACAATTTATATATTGCAAATCCTATATATCTAGTTTCAATTAAAAAATCCGAAAATAATCTTTTTATATATACATATACATACATGCACAGGTTTTGAACAAAAAAAGTATAAAAATTTGCAACGTTAACACGTAACATTTCTGATACAAATAAAAAAAAATTTCGAGCAAATAGGAGTTTAAGATACATGAAGACTCGAAACGTATACTTCTCAGAGATCTTTCGTTACAGTACAAATTAGGGATGGTGATATGGACGCCCGCGCGATAATAGTGACTCTCGGGAAGCGTAAAGTTGCCAGACGTCATTGATGACGCTCGTTTATCAGGTGTCATTTGATCGATACATGAAACTGCGAACTGCGAATGCCGACTGATGCTTAAAATCGAGAAGTCTTGCACATGCACTAAATCAGTATCCCACTGTGACTTATCTCCCTTGTTCCGCGTTATCCGTACACGTAACGTGTCGTGTAATACATAATAATACATTACGACGTGATGATAATAAAGTTAATGAAGCGGAAGCGAGAGCATGCAGCGCGAAGGGTGGTAACGCGACGATGGGCGTAATGGCGCTAATGGATGCTCGATTACTCGAGCGGCACGCAATTATTATTAATTATCATCGATACTGTATCAGTGATAGCGTTTTAGCTCTCTCTCTCTCTCGTTTAAAAACTTTGTTCACATTCTGTGCAATAATATTATAATAATAGATAAAAGTGAGTAATAATTGAGATTGGCAGTATTACGAAATTCAGTTTCAATGCTATTCTTAACTTTGATCTTAATTTTGATCTTAATCTTAATCGTTATGTTTTCTTATCAGATAATTAAGTAGATCTAATAATCAGTATTATTATATATTTTTTATAAAAATTTTAAGGATTTCTATTAGGTGTTTATACTAGTAGCACAAATAAATATTTATATATATACATTGTGTGGTTGCACAAATAAACTTTTCATAAAAATAGTCATTTTTTTCGTGCACAATATTACTGACATTTATAATAACTTGTTGGACTATAATATATACAATGTACATTTTCTACTTCGTTGTGTGAGTAGAATTTTTAAACAGACAAACGCTTGAGGTGGACTTAAGGAATATATTCATTTTAAGCCAACTATGAAAGTCAGATAATCCTTTTTGATTATATTCTTTTTCTCATTCATTCTTTCATTAACGTTAAAATACCGTACAACTTATTTTAAAAACATTACTAATGAGAGTGAATCTAAAAAAAAGTTCACTCATTCACGTTTTATTGACATGCGTACACAGTATCAATGCAGCTAATCCAAACTATTTGAAGCAGTTAGATTTTAATCATCATTATAACTTTTATGGAAATTAATATAAAAAATATTGCTGCAAAACATTCAATAATTTATTCACTGCGTGGTCCTCAATGTTTCTACGTACTTGATAATTAATTACACAAAATATGCGAATTTTGACTGTAAAATGATGTTTTAATGGCAAGAAATTCGCATTCAAGCAGTATTATCGCAGTGTACAACTCTAATTATGAACTAAATATAATACAACTGAAGTAAACAGCCTTTTACTATTAATTGCTTAGTTTTTTAAACAAATTTTTGGCTATTTATTTTGTCTACTTAATAATTATCGGAATATTTGTTGCAACAGTTAAACATCTGCTACATCAGCAAATCTATTTTTCTCCGTGTTACTTCGCATTGAAAAAAGCAACTGATACCGATTCCTTTCTTCAATTTGAATTTTCTACTACATCCCTGTTCGTTGAGCCTTCCTAATGAAACGTTCAGTCTTTACCGGCAAAGACGAACCGAAATTTTTGCGAGTGCAGCATCGCCGGAGCAAAAGGTGCAATCCGATGAATATGGTTACCGGACAGTGCTTATCCGATTCTCATATTTTTCAGCACTCGGCCGGCCAAACGGTCGGATATTAGATATCCGGTTATCGGCTGGTAGTCATTTCCGGTCTATACCCAGTTACCATTTTCCCATTGGCTATTCCGCGAGGTGCTTCACCGTGTATTAGCTTCGACGAGGAACGTCAAAGAATAAACGATGCGCCTGATGATTTGTTGCCATTCCGGTGTATCGAAAAAGTTATCGATTCGTGGCCGCAAAAACGTGAGACATCCGCCATTGCGTCGGCTTAAAACGGGTTTTGACGTCATAAGTAATAATAAGTAATGATTCTAAGCATTGCATCAATCTTTAATCTTGTCCCTTCAAAGAAACTACAAACTATTATCCCTGAATCTCAATACGATACAAATTCAAGACGAATGTTTCAAGCAACTATATATTTTTTTTATACTAATTGATTCATCTCATTATTCTGTACATAAAAGTACGAAGATGGAATTTTCAAAAAAATTAATATTTTATGGGAAATTTTATATTTTATGTTGAATTATATATATGCCAGAATACAAAATATTAAATATCTTGTAATTAATTTTTCGATAACTCTATCATAATATTTTTGTATACAAAATAGTTATAAAAATTATTATGTAAAAATAACATATAATTTCAACTTGAAAAATGGCGATAACTTTCATACGATCTTAAAAAATCAATTTTTGAAAAAAATTGATTTTATCATTGTTTATCTTCCTTCAAACAACTTTTGTCTAGAACATTTGCTGTGATATTTAATTTCCAGGATAATAGTTCGTAATATTAAATGCGCTGCCCAATATTTATTATACAATTATATATTTCTTATTGTGTAATTGTATTCTAAATCCTCGAAGCAGTTAGCATTGCGTTATTATTTATTAGGATAATGATACAATAATTGTCACGGTGACACGTAAACTGATGATTTCAATTCAAGAAGTTAAGCATTTAAAAAAAATGCATCTAAAGACAATGTTAAGACGTATTCTTTTATTTAGTTTCTTTATTCAAGGAGTTAAATCGTGCGAACCTTTTTTTTCTTCGATTCATCACCAGCAGTGCCAGCGAGCACAATCGAGAATGTCCCATCGACGTGACATCGAGACTACGAGAAAGTCCAATAATCTGGACGACAAAAAAAGAAGGCAATGGCACGTAGTCTCGAATATTCCGTCGGCGTGGCGGTGGGACTCGAGATTTATCGTCGTTATTAAAACAAGCGCGGTGATACACGAGCGATCTCTGGTCGGGCGAACGTAGACATTATTCAAAAGGAACAAAAGAAGTCTAGATTAATCGGTAATTAAATCGACGGCGGAATACCGCGGTATACTGATACGGGCGCTCCCGCGACTTGCTTCTCCCGATTTTATCGGCCTGATTCGTGGGTTGATGCATTTGATGTATTTGATCATCGGTTGTGTACGTCACACGGGGTTTTAATGGAGCGTCTCGTTTTAATAAAAATAATCCGATACTTTATTGCGTCATTATAAATCCTCGCGTAACGTATCTGGCTATATAGAGGGAAAAAAATCTGTTTGAAACATGTGAGAGAGGAGCAGAAAAATCAAACTCGTTAATACGCGCACCGTCGAGAGCCGATAATCGATGCAAAAAATATTTTTGTGTTGAATAATGCGTTGCAATAATGCACTATTTCTTTAAATTGCTTTCGTTCCTGAAGAAGCACGTTCTAGTCAAATCGCAGTCGTTCTTGAATACCGAGCAAGTAACGGACTGTATGACACGTACGTGCAATGTAATACGCTTATATGTAAGCGGCATTGTAAGGAATAAGCAAATCTATAATTAACTGAAGGTTTCTCACGTTGAATACACAAACGCGTAATTATTCCGGCAAAGCAGAATCCGTAAAGGATGTGCCAACGAGCAAAGATTTACATGTAACATGCTCTTATACATATCAAATTCTCTCTCTCTCTCTCTTTCTCTCTTATTTATTTGCAGCAAGGCAGATCACATCAAAGTGCATAAATATTATTATCTTTATCTTTCACTTCACGCTTTTAATTTTAATTTAATTTTTTTCTTTTTTATTCTTTATTTTTTGTTCTTTTCCCTCTCTTTTTTTTTGTTACATCTTATGTCTCATTGTAATTTTTGTATTATTATCATGTTCGCTTACATTGCTTTTTATTTCTGTATTTTTCTTTTTCTTTTTTAGTTATTTTCGTTTCTTTTTATTTTGCGTCCCTAATTTTTTATATCTTCTCTTTTTTTCTTTCTCTTCATTTATTTTATACTTTTATTTTAACATTCTTAGAGGGCTTGCCCTAGAATGATAATAAACGCTTTCACTCACTCTCTTTCTTTCTTTATATATATGTATGTATGTATGTATGTATATATATATATATGTATGTATATATACATGAAAGCATAAATTATCACTAAGAATTTGATATGCATCAATTTGTACAATTATTCAAACAAAAAGTGCATTTGCCGGTGTCGTGTAAATATGCCACCTACAGAGATTCATGTGTTTAAATTTAATTACAGCTGAAAATGATCGCGTAAGAATTGGCCTCCATTCTTCTTTCATGTGTGACATCTGTTGGTTGGCTGTAATCGGCAGTAAAAGCTAATTTATGAATTTTCATTTCTCAACATCTGTAAACATTCATGTTATTAATGAGATAAATTTCAGGCTTCCAGAGAACATTGACATTATGCACGATTTCACATTTGTTGCAACTCGTGATTAATGGATATGTGGAAGCATTATTTTAACAAATAACAGTAAGTTATTACCCAACTCGGTTGTCAATAATTTTGCAACGATATTAATAAAATGTCATATTAAGAGGAAATATTAAGAGTGATCGAATTTTATTGTAGAGCTGAAAAGGACTCATTGTCAGTGCAACGGAGTGTAATTTGGTAATTTGGTTCCCAGCAAAAATGATATCATTAAGTCACAGGTTCAAAAATCTTTAGAGCTACAGATTTTCCATAAAAAAAAGCTTTCATTTCTATATATGATCAAAGCAATACAAATGTACACCATAACCGATTATAATCCCGATTTAAATCTCGATCAGATTTTCTCGAGAGAGAAAATACCTCGGGACCACAGAGAAATCTACTCTTAGCGGAATGCAGAACCGCATAATGCAACGTCGCGAGGAAAGGGGGAGAGCGGTTGGTTTGGCAATAACATTAGAGCGAGAGGGATTCACCATGCGGCACAACACGTTATACGGCATGTTGCTGCGGGGGTGGCGGTGTATCACGGCATTTGGTCGTACGCCAGTGTGCCTGAATATACCTCGGGATGGCCCAAAATAGAGCTGGCTTTGAGGTCGCGAAAGAGGAAGAAGCGGAAAAGATGACGGGGTGCGGAGGGGGTGGGAACGGAGGTCCGGGGAGGATGGAGTCGCCGCGGCTGTTAAGGAACGTCTTGGATACGGGGTGGGAGACAAAGGACGGCAATAGAGAGCCGACATAACCGCTTTCATCTGCTGCGTCGGCACCATCCGGGATAAAAATGCAACGGCTCCTGGTCGTTCCAACATTTCGCCGTACCTTACGAGCATCCCGCCGCCGCGGCTCGACCAGAATTTTCCGCAGGATGGCACCTTATGCACGTCGTTCCAGCACATTCGGCTACCTTCCGCTGAGAGAAAACCAGCCGCGCGTACTTTGCTCGTGGCTTTATACATTAGGTGTTGTACGCCATCAATAACGCGACCGAAATGTTCCCCAATTGAAATCCGACATGGAAAACTTTAGAATGCACTTTCTGTTATTTATTTCTTGGCGTGTACTGGCGAATGCCATTATTGTTCATTCTATGTACTTCAATATTTATGAGGCTATATGTGTAAAAAGTGTCTTTTTATATATTATTTAAATTATAGATTTTAGAAAAAATAAACAAGTTATTCTATTACTCTTATATATATTCGTTGATTTATGCACAGAAAAAAATGAGTATCATCAACAATTCATTATTTCATATATAAGCAAGAATATAAAATCTTCTTGGAAGAATTTGATAATCTTAATCAGACATAATTTGCTTACGTGAAGAGAAAAATTTTCTCCATGTAAGCAAATTATGTCTGTTTAAGATTATCAAATTCTTCAAAGAAGATTTTATATTCTTGCTTATATATGAAACAATGAATTGTTGATTTGATATTATAATTTTTTTTCTGTGTATTATGTCCTACTACCAATAAACCTTCAATCACTTTCATCTGAATATAAATTTGCATTACATGTTTTCTTTCTAAATATTAACGCTTGTGAGAAAATACCTCGGGACTGTCTCTTACACATTCAGTACAAAAAATAACACTTTTGACTTTCGTATCATTCACATTGTTCACTGTACAATCTTGGCTGATATTTTGAATCATAGTTTACACTTTAAGTATTAATTTAGCCAATCGTTTGGCTAAATTAACTTATGGACCTCGATTCGCAATTGCTTTAATCAATCTGAGCAACCGTCAAGTATGTAATATGCTCATCAATATTGTACTGAAGATGATCCCAACTTAGGATCGAAACGTCTATGCTTTTTAATACATTAAGATAATACATATTTTGTGTATACACATGAAGATCTTGGTTGACTTGTATTGGCATTATATCCTGTTTAATTAGATTTAATTTGTTCAAGCCTACACAGAAAAAAAAATTAATATCAAATCAACAATTCATTGTTTCATATATAAGCAAGAATATAAAATCTTCTTGGAAGAATTTATAATCTTAAACAGACATAATTTGCTTACATGGAGAAAATTTTTCTCTTCACGTAAGCAAATTATATGTCTGATTAATGCCTATTTCTACCAACGCAGATTAACTTTAATTTCAGTTTAACTTACTCTTTATCTTTCTTTAGTTCTAAAAATTGGAAAAAGCTAAAGAGTAAGTTAAACTAAGATTAAAGTTAATCTGCATTCGTAGAAATAGGTATGAGACAATTCATTGTTCATCATATATAAGCAAGAAGATCTTCTTCCAAAAAGATTTTATATTCTTGCTTATATATGAAACAATGAATTGTTGATTTGATACTCATTTTTTTCTGTGTAGTTTCTTGCAATTTGAATACAAGAAAGTTTAATTTGATTTATAACAAATATCTTAAAAAAATACACCTTGGCCATAATCTACTTTTATTAAGTTAAATGCATTGCTCGCAATCATGTATCTTCATAACTGCTATAGAATAAAATATACTTTCTAATTCCTGATTCCTAATTTCTAATTCTTCTCAACAATCATTTGGTCAATAATTCAATAGAAGAAAAAAGTTAATAAAAGAGTCTATTTAAACGGAGATCTCCACGTCCTGCTAGTACGCCTCGATTTCGTCTGCCGGTCGTTGCAAATCGGAACGGCTCTCACAACCGATCGTCCGACATCATTTACTTTCCCGTTTACCCGACGAATCACGACGTGGCAGTCCTGAATGCGCTTTTGCTCTTTCAGCTGGGACGGGTGGTGTCCGGGGGAATGGCGAAAATACGTCGATGGAAGCACAATGAATTAAGGGAGTTCCTCGCTCGCCCGAGAGTCAAGAAAGTCCCGAGTAGTCGAGCGAAAAGAACGGCGAGGATGGAATTGGGAGGAAGCGAGCGCTCGCACCAAAGGAAAGTCACTCGATGGCGCCATCGAATCAGTGTTCCCCAGGTAAATTATTTACTCCTGCTTCCGCATCGGCGATAAGAATCGCGGGCGTCGTTTCTCCACCGCGAAGGACGACGACGCCGACGACGGACGGTGCGCCCTTCGCTTCGGTACTACGGTAAAGTCGACTCAGCGCTCTCGGATTTACATCCGGCTAAAGTTGTTCGGTGAGTCCGATCGAGAGATTGGCAGCCTTTGTGATCCTCCGTTGCTACTTTCCAGCTGAATTCCTAGCGTCGCGATCTCGCGGAATGGAATCGCACGATTAACCGCGATGAGAGACCTTCCTCTGACAGCTATTGACGTTGTCATTTGCGATTAGATAGTTCGCGTTTTTGCCGTACCGCGAGGAGACAGACAATCCAATTTTTCTTCAAGAGACGCTCTTGATGGAAAAGACACTAACGAAAATTTATCACTTTAATATTGAGAAATGCTTTTGAAACATTAAAATAAAACTTTCCGTTATTTATCGTTATCCACTTTCGCAATCTAAATCTTTGTTAGAAATACACTTCTTTTAACAATCTATAGCAGTTACGTGCATTTCGGCGAAACTTAGGCGCAGTCTTCGATCTCCGATCGAAAAGTTGAAAAATTTACGGACCCCCACGCAACTTTGCGTCGCGTAATCCTCTTCGACATTCGGACCGTGTGCCATTTCCGCTCGGCGGAACAATTTTTACACTCGTGCCGGCCAGCAGTTTCTATCTTTTCCGATAAACGAAATCGGATTAAAAAACGGACGGTGTGCATTTTTCCTATCTCCACGCGGATAAAAAAAATGTCACTGCGGAAGTAATGTTTGCAGGCGAAAGGCTTGGTCAGGAAACTTCGCAATACAAAATTTTACGCCCGTAAAGGTGGCACTTTTCCTTCGGGAAATGATAGTGTCTGCTGGAAACATCAATCCTCTGCGAACAGCAAGTGTTACTGCGATGCAACTTTTTAATTAAAAATTTGCGGTATAGGAGGGAATCGTTTATTTTCCCATTATTCTACTTTCTGCGTATATTTTAAATAAATTATATGTGTTTAACGATTAATTTTATAATATTGTTTTACGATAATGTTTTATCTAAAAACCTAGAATTGAATGAAAGTAAGTCACGTAATCAAATTATTAGACAATTCGTTGACGAATGAATTTTGATTTATTGATTAAATCCGATTTGAATTATGATGGGGTTTCTACTTGTTTCATTAGTGAATTTTATATTCTTCATTTTAATTCAGACAAATTTGAAACTTTATAAACGTTAGAACTTGATTACTTAAAAGTTAATATGCATTTCAGGGAGATTAGATACTTTGCCTTCCTAGCATGAAGAAAGTTTAACTCAAAGTAAAATCTACGTTAATAAAATATTACTCGGAATAAGAAATTGTTATCTTCTAAGACGTAAAGGGTGCATAAAGTTTCACGCAATTTTGTACGTCTTATTAATTTTAATATTTTCTGTTGAAATAAGCGGAACGAGCACGTCTATTCATCTATAAATATTTGCATTCGGAGCTCGAAAATTCACGTCGCTATTAAATAATCTTAAAACTACTCGAATGTGATCTATACGTTATTTTTTATCACAGTCTAGTTCTAAATACTTAATCCACATTCTCAACGTTCGAGAATTCCCATGTTAATCAACAAGTAGTCCCTAAATGTCATTTTTTTTCTTTGTGACGACATCATGGATTCCGCATGCGGTTCTGATCTCGGCTGATCTAAGCTAATCTGTGGCCAACAGTGGTCTCGGGTCACCGTGCTTTCATCGATTGCCTTTACTGCGTTACACGTTGCACCAACCATGGCAGTAATGCCATTCGATTATCCGTGTGCCTCTGACACTCTGCGTAAATTAAAATCCGGTGTGTCCCGGCCGGTCCGCCCACTCCAGCGACTCGGAGATGTGAGTGGGAACTGGGTCAGAGAGAAACAAAAACCCGATTTTCTGTCTTCTTCGTGTCTCTGCAGGAGGTGCAATCGATGCCGAATGCGTGAGACTGACCAATCAACGTTGGAACATTTTTTTTTTTACATTGATACTAGCTTTTATTTGAAGCTCGCGCGCTGTAGTGCCACTGCAAAACTAATGAAATCTAGATTTCTTCTAAAGGCAATCTCGCGCATATATCCGTGCACGGTCGAAAGATCAAAAATCGATTTAATGTAATAAAATCGTATTCTTTTTCGTTCCACTAAACGTATTTGACTGAAATCATGTATATGTATTCTGTATAAAAGCTCTAAAATTCTCTTTACACGTGTTACAATGCAATGTAACTCATTATTAGCGGTGAAAAATATTTCTCATAATTATATCATTAATTACCATATTAATCAGTGTCAGATTATGCATTAGAAATTAAGATTAAGATTGAAGATTATCCAATCACGCTATATGATTACAATTTGCACCGTAATTGATAACATGGTCACATCTCATAGTATCGGCCGCCTCTTCATTTCGTAGATTAATACACGTTTCTTCTCTTTGTTCTAAATTTCTATTTTCATAGGTATTTTTATATACACTTTAATCGTTTTGAACTTTAAAACTTTTTCTAATCTAATATATACATTTGTTGACAATGATTACGTGATTGAAAAACTAGGAGTTTGTTAGTCAAGATTGAGATTGAAAATTGGGAAAATGTAGTCCTAAATTTTTGCAATCTCAATCTCGACCTGCTTTGTTCTCATTGGTCGAGTTTAAGTCATAATTTTAATCTTCAACGTATGCACTGAAAAAAAGTTTCTTATATTCAAATCATTTCCTTGATTTAAATAAATATTAACTAGTATACAATAATTTATTTTTAAATTGATTTTAAAATACTTTTTTAATCAAGGAAATGATGTTAAAATAAATATATTTACTTAAACATAAAAATTTTTTTTCAATGTAGTCTGATACCGGTAGATTCATTCTCGTATAAATAATTTCGATAAATAAATTTCCGTTGAAATCCACGAAGAAACGGTAAATACACCGATTTCAGACAGAACTTTCGATCGCCTGCCCGCAGGAGCGCTTTCAATTTTCGGATGTAGGCCAAGGGGATTCTTTCTTTTCTTTTGTGCTCAACTACGATCTCCTGCGCGACCTTTGAAAGTGCCTGAACACCCGAACAGTCCAATTATTTTTCGCCATTATCTGTACACTGCCTCTCTTTACGGACGTTCGATGCCCTTAGAGTTTTGCCTCTTTACATAACCGCAGGAAGAAAGCTAGACATACGAAGACTGAAATTCGTTGTACGGCTTTGTCGCATTTCCTATTGTGCGATACAAAAGGACGGTCGACTAACTAGATCACAGTGCATCGGGACTGCGTGCTCGTTTGAGAATGCAAAGGTACAATTTACCGCACGGTACGTAATTTGATTAGTCGTGATCGTTCAGTAGAAATGTCAAGACTAAATGGATAAGATATATAGTAGAAGAAAGTTGCTAATGCTGACAACAGATCTTCTAAATGGTACTCCCTTATTTCTCGGAAACTAGACATTGTATTTTATTAATACTCTCTGATAAAAACAGGATCTGCTTAGATAATTAAAGAAAGAGAAACCTATATAATTTATACATTCATAGATTTTATAAAATCAACTAAAAACGAATTTCATGGACCTTATGTAATTTATTTGTTAATTTTATATCAATTATATTACTTAAACAATGTAGAGGAATTTTATATTGATTATATCATTTAAACAATGTAGAAGAATTTGATATCGATTATATTATTTAAACAATGTAGGAGTAAATTCGAGAATTGTAAAAATTTAGGCTGAGGATGGTTAAGTTAAACCGAAACGTCCCCTTGTAATTAAATAAACTGTGAATTATATATAAATATAACATCGGTTTTCTGCTCGCTATATTGACCTTTTCTTATTATGATTTTGCTTTTGCTAGGTCGAGTTGGATATTGACATTGTTTCTGATATTGATATTGTTTCTAAAAACGAATTCTTCAAATGCCAAAAATATTATTCTTAATACAATTTTCTTTTGCAAAATGAATAGTTTAAACAATACTGATTGTGAGTACATTACTTTTAGTCTTGAAATTTTTATTTTTATTTTAGCTTTTGTTTAAGAGATACAATATTCAAAGACAAATAATGTGTGATATGTCAGTATTGGCGACCTTCCTCTAACTCAAATCTCGTAACATCAAATTGACAGAAAATTGTTGTCGAAATATAGGTTGACTTTAGAAAAAAATAATTCTTAAATTTTTTTAGGAATTAAAAAAAAAACTGAAACTTATCCTGAAACTTATTAACACGTAATCGCGAGAAGCAGCTGTGATGATTGTGCTGCGTAGCAGCGTAGTAAAAAGTTTAAGCTGAGACTCGCGGGCCTTCGGGAACGACGACGACTCGTGTTTGAAACGCTGGTACGGCGCATTTCTTCGCAGCCGATGAAAAGAATTTATCGCGAACTGTGTGCAAAAGAGCGTGAAGCTCGCTTATCACCGCACTCGCAACCCGAGAATACGAGCGAAATACGAGAGGCCAAAATTCCCCGGTTCCGCGTAGCGAGGAGAGTAACTCCATTCGTCCGGAGAAAGGAAAGAAGATATGAGAACCGCTTTGGTGACACGGATAACACGCGTGGTGCAAGCCCATCTTGGGTCGAGGAGGCGAGGGAAGAGGAGGAGGATAGGAATCTCTGACGGTCGACGTTGTTTCTTAGCAAACTAACTTCATTAGAACATCAAAGATGGTCTGGTCGAGGCACCAGCGGTGACCGCGGTGACGGGGGATCAAAACAGAAATATAAAAAAAAAGAGAGGAAATCTTACGACTCGGCGGACGGACGGGACGTGGTGGAAACGCGCGCAGACTGCAAAGTAATCAAATTGAGAAGGTAGGAGATGGAGAGCACCAGCCGGATTTCTACATAAAAATTCAATTGTGGGACGATTTAAATTTTGCCTCCTGTGTGCTGGCCCATTTATTCGGTGCGCCGTTGAAATGTTCGTAATTCAATTAGGTCTCGGAGCAGAACTTACAAAGCAAGCAACTCGCAAGAAACAAATTGCAGAGATCCGGGACGGGACATTTGCGACGGGGAGAAGCGAGATAAAATCGCCGGCGCGAAGTCTCGAGAAGTACCGAGGCACACGGGGAAGTTTTTGAGACGACGAAAGAAGGAACGTTTGCGAAGGGAGGCGAAAGAAATGGGGGTGGAGGAGAGAACGAGAGAGCGTAACGGTGGTGGTGAAGAGCGCGACGCGCGCGCGGATAATTACACTACGTGCGAGGCGACGACGTGCGCGAGAGCACGCACGCAC
>QKQZ01016921.1:0-33225 GCA_003595255.1 Solenopsis fugax | reverse complement strand
TAACATATTAAAAGCTCGTCAAGATCGGAGGTGGACACCTCGGATCGGTTCCTTGTAAGTTAATGGTTAAGAGAACTAATAAAAAAATAGTTGAAATTACTATATTACATAGTATATTACAATTATTTTTTATTATAATTCTATTAACAAAATTTATATGGTTGTCCCCTTATAATTGCCACCACTGCAATTCTTTCTGTCAGTAGTTTTACTTAAATCTCAGCATTAATTAGGAGACATCAGTTTAAAAATATTGGATTGAAATATTTTTTTATTTTCTTTTTGAAAAGGGTTGAAAATTTGGGGAAGAATATATTTTCTTCATTAATTTTGTTGTACGCACCTCTTCCTCGAGTTCCTCAATGCGAGCCTGCAGCTCCTTAATCTGTTTCTGTAATTTGCCGACTAAGGATTGCTCGTCTTCAAGTTTGGCAGTTAGGGATGAAAGTTCTTTGTCTTTGCGTTGAATAGTCTGTTCAAGTTCCTTCTTATTTCTCTCGAGATCGGCAACGGCTTCCTGTGTAAGCTTCAAGTCGCCCTCCACCTTTCTCTTCGCCTTCTCTACATCGGCGCTGCAAATTAAAATTTAACGCGTTACATAATCATCCTCGTTACAATATTTTATTTTATTTTATTTTTGTGAAAGTATATTATATGTTTATATTGTTATACAGATTATTCATTTCGGAAAAAAAATATATTAATTAATCTACTTTTAATTCTTTTTTCAAAAAAGGAACTTGAGAAAAAAATCAATGAATTCGAAAAAGTTATCAGTAGCTGCAATCCTTGAATCTTAATCTTGCATAATCAAATCGTAATTTTAGATAATCAAACGCATCGAATTTGCCTACCGTGACTTCTTCTCACGCTCGAGAGAATCCTCAAGCTCGTCGAGAGTCTGCTCCAGTTTGAGCTTGACTTTGTTGAGGTGGTTGACCTTGTCTTCGGCGGCCTGGAGCTCCTCGCCAGTCTTTTGGTTGACTTCACCCTGGTTCTTCTTCTCCTTGTTGAGCTTATTGATGAGCTCGTCCTGGTGGGCGATCTCGTCGTTCAGGTTTCTGATTTGATGGTCTTTCGTTGCCTTGTCCTGCTCGGACTTTTGCAGGTTCAATTCGAGGTCCTCGATATCCTTCTTCAAACCGGATACTTCTTGCTCGAGTTTCTTCTTGTTCTGGAAGAGGTTGTTTCTCGCGTCCTCCTCTTCTTTGAATCTGTCGCTGATATCCTATGCGAGAAATATCTGAATAAGTATCGACAATATTTCTTTAAATATACTGGGTGTTCTTAAACCCACGATAAATATTTTAATGACAGATTCTTTGGAAGATTTTAAAACGAAAATTCTAATACCTTATTATAAATACTTAACTGCAATGCATTTTTATATTTAATAGATTGATTGCAAAATACAGGAAATTGATGCCTATAAAAATAATTTACAGTTAGTCTCATTATATCCGCAGAAAAAAATGTCTATTTTCGCAGGTTAATGTAATCAGTATGTGCATTATTCTACCTAAATTAATATTCACTCTCTAGTAATGATAAAAAAATGTCTTTATAGGCCGATCTTACATAAAGACTTTTATCGTATGAACCAAATAAACGATGATTAAAATTTTGACAATTTTGATATTTGATACATCAATATCGACATAATTATTAAACTATTATGTGCAAATATTTATCTAATTTTATATTAAATTTATTATAGATGAATAGACTTAGATTCTTAATAAAACTATCATTACGTATTTTTACAAAAATTTCATTATTATTAAAGGCATTCCGTTCAAGGGAGCACATTGCCATCCCTGAGCGCGCGAAATTCTAGCCCTGTCATTCGTAATCTTTAAACATTTCCCATTTGAAAATTATTATAGCCTCGACATTTTGGTATTAGAATTTTCGTCTTAAAATCTTTTAAAGAATCGGTCATTAAAATATTTATCGTGGGTTTAGGAACACCCTTTTTTTGTATAATAGAGCATATTAAATATTGCCAAAACTCTGATTATTCGTTGAAATTTTTGTCATTAATTTATTATGTCGTTTTATTTGTGTTCTATCTTATTCACTTTATATATTATAAAATATTATAATATTGCTGAATTTTTCATTATTCAAAATTCTATTTTTTTATTTATTTTTATTATCTTCGATGTTATTTCTATTATTTCCTTCATTATTCTATTTCAATCTCACTCTAATATTCTATTAACATTTTACTTTGCCTATTCGTTTTAATATGATTACCACATCTGTTAATATTATATTTCATTATTATCCTTTTAATATTATTATCATATTTTCCATCCGACGTACTTCGTGTAACATTAAAGATTGCTCTGAGAGACATCTTTGCCGAATTTCATGAACACTTCCGACCTGGCGATTTAAAATGTAACTCGCCATTAGTTTATCTTCATTTTTAAGATGACATAATCTCCGGAATCTTGTTTGCTGAAGAGGTATTTGGGTCGATGACAGGTTTTGCACGTGGAATTTATCTCTCGCTGGAGTATCCTTTGGCGCGCGCCAAGTCCCTCGTCGAGCATGTCGAACGCATCTCTCTTCCTCTCAGCATAGCCACGCGATTAATTGGCATTGACGCGCAATTACGAAGCGGTCCGCACGCACGGGCGCCTAATATTAGTTAATGCGGGGGCAAAGAATATTGGCACAACATCTCGCGCGGCCGGCGCGATCAATCTCCCCCGTTCATCACGTTTATCTCTCCATCGCGCGTCGTCTCGTTCGGAGATTCGGCGACCCGAGTCTATATTTGACGGAAAAGCTCGAAATTTTTGAGGGAATATATGTATTCTAGAAAATTCGAGAAAGGTAACTTCGCAAGAGAATAAATGGAAAAGACACGAGTAAGAGAAAAGACCGGAAAGGTACAACAATGCTAAAGTCAGTGAGTCTTCTTATGAATCGATATTTAAGAAAAATTGAATAAGTATTTCAAATCTTTATATAATTAATAAAATATAAACCTATAATCCTATTACACAAGTAATAAAATAAAAGCCTGAAATTTGTAGAAAAGAACACAGAGAAAGGAGAGATAGAGAAAGAGATAGATCAACGAAATTAGAATCATCTGTCTCTCTCTCTCTCTCTTCAACTGAGATGATCTAGTTCAGTGCACCGGGATCATATCCAGGCAGGTGGAAGACGAGGTGGAAAAATCGGCGGTGACAGCGAAGAAACGACATGGTCTCGTCGACGATGATGAAGAGGCCGCGAAGGAGATACGGCTGTATGACTATGACGCATACGTGCACGCGCATGCACGCGGTATATGACGGCATATAAATACACCCTACACCTGTTACCTCCTTCGTTTTCTCTCGCCTCCGCTCCAGCGAGCTTAAAACCGCCGCCTACTTTTAATAACCTGGAATTTGGGATCTGCTAAATTTGGTGCCGTTGCCCTCTCTCACTCTTTCGCCCTCTCTCTCTCTCTCTCTCTCTCTCTCTCTCTCTCTCTCTCTCTCTCTCTCACTCTATCTCTTTCTTTTTCTCTTCTGTTCTCTTCCCTTCTTCCTTCTTCCTACATCGCCTGACCGTAAATGGTGGCGTTTAACGTCGAAGTCGGCCAATAATCTTCCGGCTGCCTTTAATCATAAGAGGATCTTCCTCGACACCGGCCGAGCCAATCGCGATGCACTCGATGCGATAGCTTTTAATAGGTGGATCTCGCCATCGCGGTATTACCTCACATAATGAACTGAAAGAGCTACTCTTGATCGCTAAGACGATTTAGAGGAATTAGAGATAAATCAAAGACACGAAAATTCTATAATTAAGGCAATTACAATAATTATAACAGAAAGTGTACAAGTAAAAACTAACGAAAAGTGAAATAGAAATCAAAACGAGAATTAAATAAAACCAGATTAACTATAAATAAATAAAAAAATGTTCATAATCTGAAAGCTCGTTATGATTGACGTGTAAATCGAGCAAATTCCTCATTAATTGTAAGCATTCAATTAAAAATCGGAAAATACCGAACAGTCTCAATAGTTTCTTCAAAAAAATTTGAAAAAGGTGATTATTTTATACGATTACATTTGTCCAATTGAAAATTTAATCTAACGATAATTTACATATTTAAACATTATCACAGTTATTTCACAATATCATCTTTCCTCCAGTTAACAACAAATTAATTTAAAATTCATTCCTTTCACATAATAAATATTTTTTTATATTTGATTTTTTTCTGTGTACCGCGTGATTTATTTAATCGTTTCTATTCTAATTCCACCAAGAGTATCGAGTTGCTCGTTGGAGAACAAGGAACGTTACGAGCCGCTGATGGGCATCGGAGAGAGTCGCGATGACAAGCAATGACGTGTAGCCGCGGTTTTAAGTGGATGTTTAAAAAGTACGGTTAAAAATAGTCAGTATGGAATCCAGCTGAAAAAAAAGAAACAGAGAGAGACAGAAAATCTGGAATTCTAGTCGTGATCACGACTCGTCTATTTTCTGCGAGCGAGACGACGCCTTCGAGAAGTTATTACTATTGCTTTTTCTCCAGCGTGCGTTTCTGCGCGTGCTTAACAACCGGTTAAAAATACTGGTGTTCACCACGCTGATGCTATCGTCCAGAATTTCGACGACTCCCGGATTCCTCTGGCGAGTATTTATGACGAAGGAGAACAATTGTAAGAAAGAGAAACAATAGTCGTATTATATAAATCGAATGAGAGGAAATTTGGAGGAAATCGCGATGAGCTCGTAAAGGTCGAATTTTGAAGAAGGATGTTAGATTATTACGAAGAGAGATGGCTTTAAAACAATCTTGAAGAAATCCGTAAAAAACCGAGACGATCGTGAAACAGTCGCAGAATTATTAATGAATGTTTTATTAGAGATTGAGCTCTAATTATTCGAAGACGAAGAAGACATAAAAATATGGCGAACAAAATAAAGATCAATATAATAAAAATCTTATTAATATCAATAAAATATAAAAAATCAATATAATAAAAATCTTATTACAAATCTTATTAATAATAACTTGGTAGCCATTGTTTTATAATGGATGATATTCAAAAAGTTGCTAGAACATACTGTAAACCGACTCTTTCATCCTTATGTCTGCTAGAATATGCTGCCTAGAAATATCTTGCAAAAAAAATCTGCATTCTCTCAGATAAACCTGAATAACGATTTAACAATTTTACAGAAAGACCATAAGAATATCGTAGAAGAAACTTGTTGAAACTCCATTCATTGCTAACTTTGTCATTCAGAGAAAATGTTAAATGCTTCTCTCTGAAGAAGCAGGAGAAAACGTGCAACGGGGAAGCAACGCACGGAATCACCCACCATCTGTGGAAATGACGTTAAATCGGGGGAAGATGTAACAAGGTTGCGCGCAACGTATGCACAGGGTGGGCAACGTAATTTTAGCAGCGCGATATGACCGAATATATAAGCGTCGACCGCGTAACCGGATGAGTTGTCGTCCGCGCCGCGCTCGGCCCGAAGAAAAATAGCGCGTCTGACTAATTCCGCGCCTCCACTACTTTGTCGCGTTTGCCTGCTTGCGAAATCGCGCGTAACTCGAGCCGATTTAAATCACGCGAAACGTCCCTCTCCCTCTGTCGACAGTTAATGTCAGCCCGACTTAAATCACGCTTCTTTTTTTTTCTCTCTTTTCGCGAAGAATCTCCGTCGCCAACCGGGAAATCTACGAGCGATTCGCGATTAACTACAATGACGAAAAAGATTCCAAGCCAAATTGTTTAAATTCCTCACAAAACAAACAAAATTTTAGAATTTTTCTTGTAAATTATTTAATTTGTTACGCTTTTACTAATGTTATTTTAGTACACTGAAAAAAAAGTCTGGTTATAACTACCAAATATATAGTGAAATAGTATCAATGAAATATTTTATCAATATAACCAAAAATAATTTTATTTTACTAAATGTTTAGTAACTTATATCAGATTTGATAATACTTACTAAACATTTAGTAAAATAAAATTATTTTTTGTTATATTGATAAAATATTTCATTGATACTATTTCACTATATATTTGGTTATAACCAGACTTTTTTCAGTGTATTATGTCAAGTAATATTACTATTAATAAGATACTTAATATATATTTTTATTTAATTTAATCGAGTATGATTAATGAATGTTACTGACTAAATTATTGTTCTATGAGCGATGATGCTAATTATATGGTTTCTCGCCCTTCAACATTGATTCACGTGCAGCTTGCGCCACTGTGCTAATTACGCCGCTAATTATATTACTTTCTGCCCTTCGCAGTTGACTGACTCGCAGCTTGCGCCAAATAGTCGAAAATGATTTCATATCGCGACTTTTATGATGATTCGCCCTGTGCTATCTTGAAGGATTTATTCAGCGTCAGCATTCTATTCGCGTAATTACGTGATTCTGCTATTTACTTCCATGATAGCAAGAGCAAACAATTTATATATTATCATTTTTTAAATAATTTTCAATAACGTCAATTTTCTTTGAATGTTTAGAAGATTTAGAACATATGCACATATTTTCGATTAGTTATCAGAAGATAATTAATAAAATATTAATTATCAAAGTTAAAAAGTTAAAGAAGCAATATTCGCGTATTTGAAACTGTTATTATCACACATTCCGAAATTTTCTGATCTTTCTTTGACATAAATCAAAACTTAATACAAAACTATCAACACAAAAATTTGTGATAATCAATATTAATCAATTTTACAAGATAAGATTTCCAAGATTCGCAATAATTGAAGCTAATTGAAGTTTTGGCAGAGAAGATCTCTAAGTTCGCGACGACTTGATGTTAACAAATTTTAATAATAAAACTTTTTCAAGATTTGATCAATAATAATTATCAAGAAATTCGTTATTGAAGAAGAATCGATAGGAATGAAATTCTCACCTGGAGCTGTGATTCGAGGTCGGCCTTTTGTGCGGCTAATTTCAAGGATTTCTCCTGGAACTCGGAGAGCGAACCCTTCTCACCCTCCAGCTGGCGCAGCAGATTCGTCTTCTCGGTGAGGAGCTTGGAGTTCATATCCTCCAGTTCCTTGCGCAGTTTCTCCTCCTTCTCGAAGGCTTCCTGCGCCTTCCTGGCTTTCTCTTCCAGCGCCTGTAACGAGGCCATTTCACCTTCGTACTTGCCGCCGTTCACCAGCGGGGTCGGATTCTCAATCAGCACCGTGTCGCCCATTATTATCGATCACCCTCGGAGAAAAACCGAGGAACATACACGCGCGAGTGCACTTGATTTCGATTCCTTTTCTCGTGAGTATATTGGGGATTGGGGGATCTTCGCCGAAAGAGAGAGAGAGGGGGGATCCCCGGGAAGAATCGATCGATCGAACGTCGCGAGAAGCCTCGGCTTTTAAGGGGGGAGTCGTCCGCTCGATGATCGCTCGAAGACGAAGAAAAACAGCATGCGGGACACGGGGGTACGACCGGTCCCTACTTACGTCTCGAGATATCGACGAGGCTTTGAATACCCGCGTGAACACGTGTATGTGTGTGTGTGTGTGTGTGTGTGTATATGTGTGTGTGCGTAAACGTAAGCGTACGAGGGCGAGGCTTCTCCCTCTTTGTTCGTCGGGCGGGTTCGCGTAGTTTCGAAGGGGTCGGCGCGAGGTCGCGGGTCCAACTGGTCCCGATTTCGGTCGAAGCCCAACTTTTCTACCCGTGCCCGTGGTCCCTCTACCGTGCCCGTTTCCGGCAGCCAGTAAGGAGCGAGCCGCGGCGATCTTGATCGTGGGCGTCCCCACTCCAGTGGCGCCTCGCCACTGTATGTGTAAAAATATTTATAACCGATCCGATACTACATTTTAGCGGGGTGAGAGCAGGGGGAGACAGGGAGCGGCCTATGTCCGCAGAGGGGGGCCGGTCTTGGACGAAATTAGAAGCGATCCGGAAGGGCCGCCCTCCCTCTCTATCTCTCCAGCGACCACCCCCTTTTTGGCGGCTCCAGAAAGTGCAAAGTGGATAAGTGGATCGCAAAGAGATCGCTCGAGCGAGCGGATATTTGTGAAGATACATCAGAGCGGAGTGAGAGACTTCGGCTATGCAAGTTGGAAAATTTATTTTAGTTTGTGATAACGTCATCTCTTTGCCTTTTCTTTCCCGTGGATCTGTATTTCTTTAACTAAATTTTGTCATAGTGATCTCACAAACATCTAAAATTGAAAGTTCTATTTTCGAAAGGGTGTAACTGTTGCGGAAATTTTCTTATTTTTAACACAAATAATATATAAATTAAAGATCTATAAAAATAGAGAGATTCAGCTTAAATTAAATTATTAAAAATAAAACTGATAAAAATAAAAATCAAGACTAAAATTATCACTTGTGTGGTGATAATTGGTGATATTATAAATGAATTAATAAAAATGATAGTCGACTAGACAAGATTAACTATATTATTGTTTCGGTAAAAGTTCAAGGAGAGTGACAGGAACTTGTCGATATTAAATTTCCGCATAGAAACTCTCAGTCCAAATTTTGAGCGAAATATTAAGTTTCGTCGCTGCATCTCGAATTAATGATTCACTGTCGAATCAGCAGTCAAGTGTCAGTATCATGACGTAAAAACGACTGGACGAAATTAGAATCGCCGGCATGCCGGCGGAGGAGACAAAGCACGATTCGAAAAATATGGGAACCATGTCTCCTAGGTGTCTCTGAAGGACGAATAATTGTATGATCCTTTTCGGAAGAGTCGAGTCTATTAATAAGAAGCCGCTTCGGTAACATGATCGAACGTTGATTCACCGCCGGCTGCCTTTATTATGCTTCTAATTCGGGCCACCAGAACGGTATCAGTGAACTGGACTGGAGAACGGGAGTATGAACGGATTCCCCTAATCCTCGTTAATTTGGGATTATAGAGTCGAAAATATAGATAGTTCGAGAGAGGAGGGGAGTCAGGAGGTTGATGGAATTAGAAGCGTCGGCGTTCCAAAAGGGTCGACCAGAATTTCCTTCCAAATTCTTCAAAATTGAGTGAAACCCTTCGCCACTGTACTAATATTGATTTAATAAAAATTGATTTCTGTAATGAAATTACGCGTTGGAGAAAGTGGTTATTTACAAAAGCAACAATAAAATTTAATAAAATTTAATAAAAAAATTAAAAGAAATAAATCCGTGCGGTAGATTTTATAACTTTATTAAAGAAAAAATTAACATTTTTTTAACATGTAATGAGTACATAAGGACTCTCAAAATTTAAACAATAAAAATAATAAAAGGCCAATGAGAGTCAGCGCGGATACCAATACGCAATCAAAGACATTGATACAATTAAATCAGTTTATTATAATAACAGTTTATATATCAAAATAACAAAACGAACGTTTCTCTTTCTTTTATTTACTATTACTAATATGCTGAGGATGACTCCAAAGTGAGTCGAAACGTTCGTTTTTTGTTATTTTGATATGAACTGTTATAATAATAAACTAATTTAATTATATCAGTGTCTTTGATTGCACATTGGTATCCGCTCTCATTGGCCTTTTATTATTTTTATTGTTCATTTTTTTAACGCTAAAATTAATTCTTATTCTCATTAATTCGATAAAATTCTTTTACTAACAATAAGTCTAAATCTGACAAACATATGAAGAAAGCAAAGTTTGTGTGTGGCGAATTTGATGGATTTAAACTCAATGGAGAAATCTGTGTTTAAAAATAAAAATGAATGATGTATTCCGGTTATAAAAGTATTATGTGAGTAAAAAAATTACGTGGAAAAAGTTCGATTTCAAAGAAATCTCGATTTGAAGCTGTTCGAGAGTTTGTGCTCGGACAAGCTGAGAAGACGAGAAGACCAGGCGGCGGATAAATAAACGCGTGCGTCTGGAAACTGGAGCCGTTACGATCCGGGCAAAAGAAGAAACAAATTCCACGGGCGATTTCGAACGGACGGCACGATTAAGTACAAGCGGACGGCACGAAGCTCAGGTCATAAATCACCGTCAAATCGAAGCTTTATTTTGCCAAGTTTCCCTCGATCTTTGGCAAGCTTTCGGTTTTCGCGGAACGAACATTTCAGGTTTGCAACTTTGCACGCTGTTCTCTCTCTTTCTCTCTGATGTAGCGAGTGTTAACAATCATAATCCGTCATTTTGCACGAGTTGAAGGTCCCTTTGAAGAAGTACAATTAATCTCTCGTGAATTAAACAGAGAAAAATTACAAAAGAAAACGTAAATTTACTTGAAATACAAAGTGGATCTTATAAATTACAGTTAAAAGGAAACAAATTTTAAAAAAGATTTAATTTATAAGTCAAGACAAAGATATAATTGAAAATTGTAGCAAATAAAAAAAATTAAAATAACATTTCTAAGTTAATGGAAGTGTGTGAGGAATACACTAAAATCCTTATTGCCTTCGCTGTAATGAATTCGCAGGGTGCTGATCGAGAATCGTAATTCCCCTAAAGCTTAAAATAGAAAGATAAATATACCGAATCTGTTAAATATATCAAAATTGTCAAAAATATAATTATTATATAATTCATAATTATATAAAGATGATTCAAAAACAAAAAGAAAAAAATTGTTATAAAATTTTTATATATACATATGTTTTTTACATGCGTAGAGAAGAGATTTTAATTTCTTTAACATTAGATTAACCTTTCACGAACATTTGAACGGTAAATTAATTTACTGAATTAATTATTTTAATAATTAACTTTGTCGTTAAAATATTTTTAAGCGAAATGATTTGTCGACGGAACACGGAATATCTCGAAGAGATACTCACGGCCATCTCGTCCTCGATGCGAGTGACGTTGAGCAGAGGCTTGATCTTCTGCCACAACTTCCACCACGGCCAGGTGCGGAGTTGGAGGTACTTTCTCAAGTTCCTCTGGACGACCACGAGAGCCAGGCGTTGCTCCTGGAGTTTCTTGTAATCCTTACGAGACAGGTAACCTCTGATGTAAGCTTGCATCCAGGAGACGATCTTGCTGAGACGCTCGTCGCGAAGCTCCTCCATCTGACCCAGGACTCCGGCACGGAAGAATACCTATTTTTTTCGGAAGAGAAAATGGAACATTGAGGGAGATCACTCTCGCCGTAATGGACCTGCGCGATGTACCTCGATTATCGAACGTGATAATAAAATTGACGCTGGTCAATTCACAATTCGCAATACTCGAGAAAATGTATAATAACACAGGGCTCCGTTTTTAGACTTCTTTTCTGTTGTTCGAATAAAATTTATTATTTCCTATGTATTTTTGCGCGCTGAACACGAATCCGGCAAACAAATTGTTCCATCACGTCAGGTTTTTGAGAAAAGTGTGGTTAAAGGTGTCAAAAACGACGTACGTTTTTTGACATATTCGTGATTTTTTGCTAGTAAAGTAAATTTTTTTTTCTACTTCTGCTTACGCCATCTTAAAGTGTCAACTTTTACCTTTAAAATAGATTTTTTCTAATGCCATACATTTTTCTTTTACCGACTTAATCTCTGTGTAGTCACGTACGACCAATACATTTAACCTCATTTTTCTTAAAAATCTGACGTGATAGAGCAATTTGCTTACTAGATTCGTGTTCAGCGCGCAAAAATACATGGAAAATGGTAACTTTTATTCAAACAACGGAAACCACATCGATCAGTAAAATATTGATCATGGCGTGACTACACACTACACAGAGATTAAGTCAGTAAAAAAAACGTGTGGCGTTAAAAAAATCTATTTTAAAGGTAAAAGTTGACACTTTAAGATAGTGTAAACGGAAGTAGAAAAAAAATTTACTTTGCTAGCAAAAAAATCACAAATATGTCAAAAAACGTCTTTTTTGACACCTTTAACCATACTTTTCTCAAAAACCGGCCATGATGGAGCAATTTGCTTACCGGATTCGTGTTCAGCGCGCAAAAATACATAGGAAATGATAAATTTTCTTCAAACAAAAAAACCACGGAGCCCTGTGTAATTAATTTGAAGATACCCAATAAGAAATAAAAAAATAACGAGTAATTAAAATAACGAGTAATACTCGGTTTCATTAATTATTTAATATATAGGATTACGATTGAAAAAGGCTAAGTACAGCCGAAACGTTTCATTAGAGTATAAGACTTCGTCTATGTAAGAATAGTTTAATATATATATTCCATCTAATTTGCTCGGTTTTTTGACCTTCTTGTTAACATAATTTGCGAGTAATTAAAGTTCAAAAAGCTGTTAAAAACTATATATAATTATTATAAAAATGTATAAATAATAATTTATGAATGGTTTAATTTTTATTCATTTTACGGTATCACTGGAAGATAATCGCGATACATCGCGGTACCAACAACTTCCACAAAACTGGCCTTCCATGCCACTTTTAGCTCGAAAAGAGGGTCGTTATTCGACGATAGGAAGTAGACAGAGATTGCCTCACGCTTCTCGAGGGATTTTCACCACGCTGAAAACTGATTTGGCAAAGGTATCCTTTGTTAGCGCGACTGATGATAGCTCGTCATTAATTTGCTCGAGCGAGGCAGTAAACAGTTAATCGCTGAAGCCACGCGGGTGTGTTAAATTGACATTCTTCGACACATTTAATGGCCAACATTTTCGTATGATTGCTCGATTATCGTAAACACGTAAATATACAAAGAACGTGTCGCGCACATTCTTAGAAAGTGCATTGCAGAATATTGCAATGGGTATTGCAAGGATTCCAGAAACTGGGGAGGTTCTTAAAATCGATTTCTGTCTCGATCTTCGAATTTGTGATTTCATCGTTTAAACATTTCTAAAATCTGATTCTTCGAAAATTAAAGTATTTAACTTTCTTCCTCTGCGTCTCGATGTTGGCCAATAAATCGTCGAAGTAGTAAGAACGCGGAAGCTCGTGAAACATCCGTAGGACATCTGTCAGTTTGATGTACCCTACGGAAGCCTCTTCGAGGTCTTTCGCGCTGTCTGTGACAAATCTGCGATAGCGTTTGCGCGTCGTGACTGCTGCCACAACGTGGACCACAGCAGGTGTCTGATACCTTGGTGTGACCCATGCGGTACTGATCACTCTCCAGATTGATCGCGTCCAGGATGATCTGGGTGGCCTTTTGCGGCTCGCAAGGCTCTTGCACAGCATTAGCACACAGAATTTTGTATCTGCGTTCGTGGCCGACCGCGCCGTCAAGTGTTTTGCGGTTCGGTGTGTTTGGCGGTACATATCGATATTTGACGATGTGTGTGTTCACAAAACAGACAGAAAAAAAATCACCACGCCAGGTTAGAGACTTGTAATATTATTCCTTCTCGTTGCTATAGAATCGAGAATACGGGGGGTGGGGCAGGGGAGGTAGCGTTGAAGGGTGCAGGGTTCAAAGGGTATTAACTATTAAGTGGCATTCTTCGAGGATACTTTGATTGACGAACTCTACTTCACGTCGATCTTGAACAGGATGAGACGTCGGTTAAAGCGCGAGATCTTTAGATGAAAGAGTCATTTTTCTCAAATTTATCAAATTTTTCTGTCAGTAGATCGACAAAAGAGCGTTCATAAATGCATCATGAAAAAATAATTAAAAGTTGCAAAGACGACAGTGCTTTTTATTTTTAAGAAAGTATAAATGAAGAGATTGATTCTCTCGCGCTATAAAAGACGTATCATCCTGATGTCTACCGCCCAATCACTAAGGGGCATCGACGTGTCAAGATTCAAGGACTACTTTAACGACAATGGACGGACATTTACGATCTACGATGTAGGCCAGACTGAATTTTGCGATCAGGGGGGAAAGGATTAAAACATGCCTTGGTGTGTCCAAGACGGTATTGATCAGCGTCAAGGCCGGTGGAGTCCAGAATAGCCGCGGCCGCGTCTTTGGGCTCCTTCGCCTTGTCGCATGCCGCGGGCGCCAGGATCTTGTACCTAGAGGGATATCGGGGTACACGGGGTGGGGGCAAACGTGCGAATCAATTAATACACGGGTTCTAGGCACGAATTTCAGTAGATTTATACTTCCTCCTGTCGTTCCTCTCAATCGGCTCTCGCTCCTCGATCGCTAAATCATGATTTTCTAAAGGAAAAATCGGGGCCACTCCATGTACCGTGTAATACAGTTCGGAGATTGATCCTTTAATCGGATGTTTCAAAAAAATCGGGCAGTGAATTCGAACATCTGGTTGGGGGCTTTTTCACGAAACATCTTTTTTCACGAAACGACTCACGGGGCAGGTACAACTGAACGATATTCAAATATACACGTTGCATTCAATGATAGGGGGGAGGGCATCGTGCTGAATTCACGGGAAAAGATTCCAGCGTGGATCGTCCTTAAGTCTCGCACAATTTGTAAAAACGACTTCAAGTCAATTAAGAATCCATTTATCGCCAAGATGCACGACCTTGTAACATATTAATAAAAAAATTTATAATAAATAGATTTTATCTCGCAAAACTTTAATACTTCAAATTGTTATTTGGCATTTTATCATACTGTAAATGTCAAAAGAATGCTTTTGTCGCGAGAATTTCCGGACCATCCACGCATGGAGCAATCTATCCTCAATTCCTTGAACATGGGGCATGAGAAGTGGCTAGTCCACTAGTTTAGAAACAATGGAGCGGTGCAATCGTAAAATCCATTCCTATCGAGGGTACGTCAACTAGCCTTAGTGTGACCGATCCTATAGCTGTCCGGATCGAGTGCGATCTCCTCGAAGCACTTAGCCGCGGCGACCTTAGGATCACTTTGGGCCGCCATTGCGGCTGGCGCTAGGATCATGTAACTACACGGTACACGACATAAAGATCCGGTTACTATGTGTCGAATCCGAGAAGAATAGTTTTTCCCGACGTTCTCCCGTACGGGCAAGAAATAGATCGGAAAAGTTATAGGGTAAAGTTGCCTATTATAAGATACTTTTTTTAAAGGCTTATAATTTATTTAATTTATACCACTAACTCCTATTTTTATATCCAAATTATAGTAAATATATTTAAGTTTCATCGCCAAAAGTTAGCAATAGATAATAGTTATACTTTGTTGTATATGAAATTTTTTATCAAAATTGCCGATTTTGCTAATTCAAAAAAAGGATTCCTAATATGAGATACAAAGATTTTTTTATATAAGATGGGTCTTATCGACTTGGATCTTACTAGGTTCAAATTAGACTCCAGACTCGAAATCTAGTTGACCAATCAAATAGCGCTCTTTCGATACTCAAAAACTTTCGTACGTAACATTTTTCTCCAAATTCTTTTCGAGATATTTTAAAGTCTCCGTGCTAATGCTGAAGATTATAACTTTCAAGCCTCATAATTCGAAAGTTCTCAATGAAAAATTTTATTATAGCATTTTGGAAAGTTCTCGAAGTCAAAATATGCGATAATAAATGAGGATTTTTGAGTGTCTCATATTATGAATTCCACGCTTTGCGGTTTCACGATCACCAAACTAATATTTATAATTAATCAAATCATCACATCCCGTATTTTTCTATTAATACGATTTTACTCTATCACTGCATATAGAATTTATCATCAAATATTTGTTTATTTTATAATAAACAAGGTTTAAAAACTCATCTCAATAAATCTTGACAACATTCAACATCAAAAAAATTTTTTTTCAACGACTGCACGCATGATCTAATAGTGAATTTTCTACTAAATAGATTTTACCCCAAGAATAATAAGTTTATGATGGTACCAACTACATGTGTTTATTAATGTAGCAGAAACCTCGCTACCTCATATTAGGAATCTATCCCATAATAGGCGACTTTATCTTATCGCAAAAAATTTAAATTATAAAAAATGTGTAAAGAGAAAAAAAGAAAAGGTTATATTTGAATACTTTAAAAAATTCTTTTTGAAAAAATAATTATTCTAATTTCGTTTTACAGTCTATCGTTTTTAACTGATTCCGTAATTATTATGAAATAAAAAAACTAACGTAATTAAATAATCGCATTAAAAGTTATAGAAATAATATAGTTATTAGAAAAATCTGCTATGTCGATTATGTTTAAAAAATGTAACAAATTATATCAGTATAATAAAAAAGTTAATTCAATATAATACAAAACATAAAAATAATTTTCTTAATAATTGCACCCTAGTGAACTCAAAAGAAACCAATAGACATTGCAGATTTTTGTAATCTATAAATTACTTTTTACGAATGATCGAGAATTGAAGGGAGAAATGATTTCTATAAAATAGCAAATATTGAAATAAAACTACACATCATATTTTCAACTTTAAAAAATTAAAAATTAAAAAATGAATTTAATGCGATATATATTTAAAAAATTATCATATTTATACACACTTAAAAGAAATTTAATTCCTCGAACAATCGACTTTTCGATTAAAAAAAGAAAATAATTAATCGCGAAAGAAAAATAGGAGAATACTCACCGTAGCTTGAAGTCAGGATACACCATTCTGTTAGGGAAACCTTTACGACAGATACGAATGCCTTCAAGCACACCGTTACAGGTGAGCTGATGCATGACCAGATGAGAGTCGATCACACCCGGCTGCTTCAACTCGTTGGGGATGATGCAACGGACGAAGTGAGGCTGGGTAGCACGCAGGGTGGTCATCAGGTTGTTCAACTGCTCCCTGTAGGAGGACGACACGGTGGAGAAGCCACCGCCCTTCTTGCCACGTCCGCCCTTGCCGCCGCCGCCGCCACCGGCATCACCGGACTGACCAGGATGATCAGCGAAGATTTCTATCAGCAGCTTGTTAGTGGACTTCTTGAATTGATCGACCACTGTGTCGTTCAGCGGATCCTTGTTCTTCTCCAGCCAGCCGGTGATGTTGTATGGTACCTGAAGCCCGAATAAACTCTCAGTCTCATCCCTTCTTAAAAAGAATAATCATTTTTTGTGTAAAGTAACATAAGAAGACTTCGTACGTTGCCAGCATAATGGCCGATGGCGAAGTGAGCCGCTTGTTGACCCGGTTTAGGTGGTTTAGGCTTCAAAAAGTTGGGACTCTTGCCGAGATGGTTGTTGTTCAGTTTCTCCTCGAAGGTCTTGTCGGTAGCCTTGGGGAACATAGACTCTTCCTCGAGAATGGAGAGGATACCCATAGGCTGTGTCGCGAAAAGAAGAAACGAAAAAGCGCATCAGGATCCGTCGCATCACGAGATGTTTCGCATTTTCCAAGAGTAGCGTTACACAAATACTAAATAATACTTTCGTTTCGTTTCACCGTTAATTACATGAACATTTTTCATGTTAAATCGTGACTGACAATGAGTCTCAGCGCCAAGATTCTACCAGTGAAAAAAAAAAAAGAAACGGAGGCTTTCTTGATATGTGGAATGTTTGCGAAAATGTCTGCAAAATGTTTCGCGCGTAGCAAAGTTCGTTAGTGCCCCAACTTTTACTGGAAACAAATGCTAAATACTTTATTGATGTACTTTGTTATCTACTTGCTCGATACTGCGACATTAATGTACTTTTACTTCTGCGACGGTTAAGCAATACTTTCGAGCGTCATATAAAATTCATATAAATTAATTGCCGATTAATAATTAATCTTGCAGACTACGTACAAGAGAAAAACCTCAACGCTACTCTTAGTACTGCGTTATGTGTAATTCTACAATTTGGGTTTATCAGAGCGACGTTTCGGTGATGATGATTACAGATATTTAATTTTCTATGTATTCTAAAATTCTTGAAAGCTCAATCATCTTCTCCGAAACATCAATCTTTCTATCCATTATCAGAGCGATATACATAGTACTACGGGTCACCGCACAAGTTTCTAATCAATTACGAAATTCTATTTAAAAAAATTCAGATTTTATACAAAAATAATTTTGTTTAGAAGAAGAATAAACTTTATCCAAACATGAAAAAGATAGAGAAATTTAATTAAATTTATTTAAATGTGAAAGATACTTGCACAATTTATTTAAAACAATTTGCTTTCGTTTATTTTGAATTCAGTATATTGGAAAAAAATCTAAAAGTAATAATTCTTTGAACACATAAAGGATAATTTTGAAGTTAACGAAAAATCTGCGAAATTTTCACGCGCTAGACCCATGACATGTAAAAAATACGATACGTACGTAATTAGATACACACACACACAGAGGCGAGGAGACACAACATTGGCAGAAGGCATACAACATTGGCAATACAGCTACAATCTCAATGACAAGCGCGAATTGCTGCGTTACTGAATCACAGCTAGATGATCCAGAATATCGACTCCGTGTCCCGTGCGGACTCGTCGCTTTACCTTCTCGATCAAATCGATAGTCTGCTGGAGGTCCATGCCGAAATCGATGAAGATCCACATGATACCTTCGCGCTCGTACTCTTCCTGCTCGAGCACGAACATATGGTGGTTGAAGTACTGTTGCAGCTTCTCGTTGGTGAAGTTGATGCAGAGCTGCTCGAAGCTGTTGAACTGCACTCGTTCATGCACCACGATGCACACAGGCACACAGCGAAGAGACAGATAGAGAAAGAGGAGGAGAGAGCGAAAGAAAAAGAAAGAGAGAAAACAGTGAAGAAAACGGTGCGAGGATATTGCGCGATCAGCAGGACACCATCCGTATCCAGTCGGTTGGTCCTTTGATCTTTAGATTTGTTGGAACTTCTCGCGGCGTAATCGAAGGTGGCATTTAAAATCGTTTGACTAAATCGATCGAAGCAAGAAAAAATTCATTTCATAATCAAGATAATGAAGTAATCAATTATATGAATTTCACGCGTAGATAAATCGTTCCATCCTTCGACGCGGCGAGAGGCAAAAAAAAAGATAGTGCTCAAGTAAAAGTGTAACGGTAAAAAAAAGTAGTGTTAGTGTTCGATCGAGCAGACAGACAAGACAGGAACACATTCTGCGTAATATATTTCGAGCGTGTATGTGCTATTCGGAGAAATCCCGAGTCTCCTCGGCGATCGGGCCCGCGATCTGTCGATCTGCCTCGGCCGGGTGGTACCTTCTCAATCAAATCGATAGTCTGCTGGAGGTCCATGCCGAAGTCAATAAATGTCCACTCAATGCCCTCGCGTTTGTACTCTTCTTGCTCGAGGATGAACATGTGGTGGTTGAAGAACTGCTGCAACTTCTCGTTGGTGAAGTTGATGCACAGCTGCTCGAAGCTGTTGAACTGCTCGACCGAGTAGCGCAGCGGGGTGGACGGGGGCCCATGCGAACGGGGGGTTTAAGCGAAGAACAGAGAAAAAAGAAACAGGGGGGAACAGCCGTCATTAGTGCTGCCTGTTGACGCGAGAGGAGAACGCTCGACCGATGACTTCGATCCGTAACTTTCATCGTTCGATTGCGGGGCGGGGGCTAAGGGGGTAGGGGATAATCAGAGTCAAGTGGGTGTCAATAGGGTGCACTCAATGTGCCCTTGGGGATTTTATTCTCGAACGTGCGATAAACTCGAAAAAGTCAGAGGTATTAAAATATTTAAATTATTTTCAGAAAAGTTTGATTCAAAGAGAAATTAGATAATAATTAACATGTTTAAACTTTGAATTTTAAATAGAAATATCTAAAAATAATATTAAATCTCACGGTTATGTAATATACCGTAATTAAATTTAAATAATTATGTATCAAATTAAATCCCATTATTGATATGATTCAAATAAAAATGGATAATTGTGCTTTATTTTTCAAATTTGTCGCACAAATCGACAAGACACTCGCTTGTGCTGTTATCTGATAAGTTAAAACTGGTATCATAACGAATGGTGATGAGAACACTGACGATATATTCATTGTGTTAGCCAAGTTTATCCACAAGAAATTATAAAGTGGATAAACTTTCAAGGTAAGTTTCAGGATTGACACTCAATGTGGTTTTATATGTGTGGATCGGAGTGAGGAATATAATTACTGGATCATTATTCATAATTGATTGTTAACAATTAACTTTCCGAGCGAGTTAATTTTTTATTAATTTTAGCTTGTATTTCTTTATATCTGATTTTTATTCTAAAACTCATTAATTAATATTACTCTGAACATTATTTCTTAATCATCAATTTCTCAAATTTTTAACAAATTGGCATTCGGTGCTCGTTATAAGAGCTTTCCTGAAGTCTAACAATTTCGCAATCTGACAATTGTAATTAATTCAGTAAATATATATCAATAATAAGCTTTGTTGATTCTTCAATTTTTTTTCTCTTTTCCACTTCACGGTTCATCCTGGTCTCTTCAGGATTGCGAACCGGACCTAGTAATGTTGAAGAAAAGACAATGATGTTTGATTGTCGCTCAATCCATTGAACGATTTCGGGAAAATTCTTAACAGACACGATTTCAGTGCCGTTGGGGACGTGATGGGACATCACAAGGGGCAAGAAAAGGAAAAGATTTAGGCACCTGTATTAAGTTGCGATTGGCGTCTTCGTCATCCTCAAAGAGCCAGAACAATTATGACAGACACAAAGCACGAAAAATTCACCGGAAAGCAATATCAACAGTTCGTGATTCTTGCGAAGTTCTAGAAATCGTTTCACACAAGCTCGTTCGATGCCTCGCTCATTCGTCGTCCGTGGGTTCGATCAACTCCCAGGGTGCCGGATCGATGTGCTCAAACTTTGACTCAGGGGGTAACTGACAATACCTTCTCGATCAGCTCGATACAAGCTAGCAAGTCCATGCCGAAATCAATAAACACCCAATCGATGCCCTCCCTCTTATATTCTTCTTGCTCCAGCACAAACATGTGGTGGTTGAAGAACTGCTGCAACTTCTCGTTGGTAAAGTTGATACAGAGCTGCTCAAAGCCGTTGAACTGCCATTTTTTGCATTTGCACAATAGGCGAGCGACAGGAACAAGAGTGGGGCAGAAGACGGTAGACATACGAAGAGAATAAGGTAGAGGAAGGAGAAAGGGAGGAGAGACAAAAATCATTATCAGTGAGACAAATATTTCGACAAAATCAAATAAGTGTCTGTGTCACATGTGTATTGAGTTTGACATTTCTAATCTCTTTTAAAATTCTAATATTTAAGAAAGAAAAGAAACTTTACTTTTGAATTACTTGAAAGATTGCCGATTTTGATTTCAATCTTAATTCATAAATAAATTTTTTAAATAAATCGAATAAATTTTATTTTGTGTTTTACAATTTACAATTTCAATAATACATATGTATCATTCTTAAAAGATGCAACTTTTACAATATTCGATTTAAAAGTTTTCAAAAATTTTTTTAAAAGACCATAGAGAGTGATTAGAAAATGTTTATACAAATCAATGTATATGCTTTTCTTTGTTCACGACTTCGGCGTTAATATTTTTGATAAAATTTTGCTTTTGACATAGAGGAAGGAACTAGAACTAGCCTAAGCGGAATGCGACAGGAATGCTTGCTTGTCGACAACAATACGTGCGGCCGAAACCGCGAGATCGACGGCACAAAAAGAAAGAAAGGATGGAGGGTGATCAGGGCGAATGGAAAAATGGCTGACGATAAGAAAACAGTGGACGATCACTTTGTTTTTAGAAAGTAAGCGTTAGAGTGGCGGTCTCCTCTGATCCGTGATAAATCATCAGGGATTTCCGCATGCTTTAACTATCGCTCAATTCTCGTATCGTGTCATTCGCTCGTTATTCAGCATTGAGCTATCCCGTTCTCTTTTGTTTCCAGCCGTACCCCGTCTGTCGGGTTTTTTTACCAGCCAGGAATCGATCGATCTGTCATCCTAATGTACCTTCTCGATCAGATCGATACATGCGAGCAGGTCCATGCCAAAATCTATGAAGGCCCACTCAATGCCCTCCCTTGTATACTCTTCTTGTTCGAGGACGAACATGTGGTGGTTGAAGAACTGCTGCAGCTTCTCGTTGGTGAAGTTGATGCAGAGCTGCTCGAAGCTGTTGAACTGTTCGAGAGCAAGAAACAGGCATGCGTATGTGTATGTCATTTTCTCTTTTTTTTTCCCTCTTGACATTTTCTTTTAGCTTTCGTAGTCTTTCGTCCTGTGTTTCTTTTAAGGGATTTCTTACACACATCTACATACGTCTTGCAATTACCCGAAGTTTCGTCTCGAAACGGTTGATACGCACAAAAATATTCTTGATGAAGTTTCTTTCTGATGTAATAGAAAAGTTTTTCTTCATCAAGAATAATTTATGAATATTTTAATCTTTAATATTTTAATCTACTAAAATTGTTGAAAAAAAAAACAAATTTGTGAAATTCGAATTCTATTGTTGATCAATTCAAAACTTCGGATTATGCAAAAGTATCATTATAAGGGATTTTTTGCAGAGCACGCAATACGAGTCGGTGGTGTTGCGCACCGTTTATCGCTGGGAACAGATTGGTACCAATCACATGGCGACCTAACATGAGGTCGTTCTTTCGGGTTTCGGGTTCAAACTTATCATGTCAGAGAATGTTCCAGTATCTCGATTTTTGCCCAAATAGATCGATTCATCCATAAAACACAAAATGGAAGAGATTCAAAATTTGACTTTAAAAAATTGACTAAATTCAAAATAAGAAAATTATGTTAAAATCAAAATTAATTTAAAATGTATCTCTTTATCCGATTTCTATTTGTAAAAATAATAAATCTGTTTTAAATTGAATAACTTGTAGATATTTTCTGATAGTATGAAATGTCGAATAATCTTTAAAAAATCAGGGAAAATTAATACATCCAATCTATAATAAATACAAATATATCAAGCATGGAATTTTTATTTTGAATTTAGTCAATTTTTTTGTTCGTGTCCAAATGTCTTTATGAATATTAAATATGAGGGGAGGGGGTCCAACAATATTAGTCTACGACCAACAACAACCATTATCAACTTTGAATTGCATCAACGGGAAAACCACCGTAAAAAAGGTAGTTCCTGCACGATCCTGACTGTCCTGTTTGCTAATGGACAGTTAAACGTATGTACTTAATTCAAGAAAACGGGGCAAGGGAATGGGCGAGTAGTTAATCATCTCCACATCATATTCAATATACGTGAAGTCCACTGTTTCGATAATGACAATGATGACAATGAATGTCTCTTCGATGAATAAAAAAAACTAATCCCTTTTACCTGCACGCTGTCCCACTTTGAACCAGACAGAGCGAATGAGCGTTCTTCGGGGGGGTCTAAGAGAATCTAAGAGTATATTCGATAAAAAGATCCCTATCGCGAGTCATGCCATTTCGATAAAAATTTGGGTTTTCTAATTAGAGAAATTCCACTACTTCTATATGGAGGCGTGCAGAAAAATTCGGAACAATCGAAGAGGGATTTTTCGAAATCATGCGGTTTTTAAGACAACTAATGATACGATAATTTATAATTATTTATATTAAAAATCAGACTAATAATAATTTTCTCCCCTAATGTTAATTGATAATATAATAAATAATAGATTTGGGAGAATATTAATAAAAATTAACATCATCACATCAATACAAATTCACAGTTTGTTCAGGGCAGTACGAAATCATTCAGGGGATCAACGAAGAGCATCTAAACTCATGTTGAGGTTCTTAATATCCCGAAAGGGACATCTAAGGAATCGTTGATGAAATTATTCACTAAAATCTTCGAGTCTATTTAGGGTATAATAGAAATCCATTCAGGGGTCTAACTAACGTCTAAGTTTACGTTGAGGTTTATGACAACCTTCAAGGAACGATGATACATATCTAGGGAAGGGAACAGTCTACGAAGATCTAAATCATCCTTTGGAGAAATTCATACTTGATCGAGATTAACAATAAGATTAACGTGCGGGACTTAAAAAGACCTATAGACCTCCTAGAGAGATCGAAAAGCGGAGGGCAGGAGGGATCGATCGTTCACCTTCTCGATCAACTCGATACAAGCTAGCAAGTCCATGCCGAAGTCAATGAATTGCCAGACGATGCCCTCCTTCTTGTACTCCTCTTGCTCGAGGACGAACATGTGATGATTAAAGAACTGTTGCAACTTCTCGTTGGTAAAGTTGATACAGAGCTGCTCAAAGCCGTTGAACTGCGAGATACCGAGGTAACGAGATATGATTACGGGTTATCCGAGGAGATTTCTCGACGACTCGCTCGACGGATTCGAGTGTCGAATTTTCCTGTTTTACTTCGTCGTGGGGAAAAGTGAAGTCTGTATGGATCGAAGATGCGAAGGACTCTTCGCATCTTCGGTATCTCCCTTTATTTCGTGTATTCGTTATATTTTCGTTCACGTCGACGATTCGGAAGAGAAGTCTCGAAGACATTTGCTTTCTCTTTCTACGATTCTCTTTCTTGATATTATAGAGTGATGCAAAAACTGTATGATAATGACAAAAAATTCTTTCCGGTAATCCTTGATATTAAATAATATCTCATTAAAATGTAAATATAAATTTGTTAAAATTAAAATTCATCCGAAACTAAATTTTTGTTCCACAAAAGTCGATTCATAAGAATTATTTTTATCTGTGCAATTTGCTCGGTTTTTAACTTGTGCCAAACAAAAATACTCTTTTGCCATTATATAAATTTTTCACGGCACCTTGTATAAGATTTATTAGTAAAAATGATTTTTTAATCGTTCAATCTAATTGACAACGTAAAAATAAGGGAATGTAAATTATTGAAGATCTTATAGTTGCGAGAATGTTGCGCAAAAATCGTCGACGATCACGTTGCGTATATGTGTGTCTATATATATTTGTGAATCGCGCGGCTCGGACGATACTTACGTCGAAGATCTCGAAACCGGCGATATCCAGTACACCGATGAAGTGCTGTCTCTTCTGCTTAGTGTCCAGGGTCTCGTTACACTTCTTCACCAGCCATTTGAACAGTCTGTCGAACATCGCTTTCGACATGGCGCCTACGGAATAGGCTACCTGGTCCTTGTTACGACCCTGGGTGACGAACTCGTTACCGACCTTGATCCTTGGCTTCAACAAGTTCTTGTAAAGGTCGGCACAGTCGCAGCCAAGCAACTTGGCCACACGCTCACCTTCCTGAAGTGCGAAACATGATCAATTCTCTCTTGCTGCGTTCTTTCTCGTTGCGTTAAAACAGAAATGAGATGATAGTAGCGTTTTGACGAAAATAAATTTCAACGCTTGTAATTTCTAAATGATTGAATGAGAATGACATATTTTGGCACGTAGAAAAGTAAATGTTGGATATAAGTTATGTGTGGAAATATACTTTGAAAAGAAGGTTATACGTTCACATGTAGATTTTTATCTTCTTGAAGCATCAAGAAAGTTCTAAAATATCTTTCTGGGGATAAAAAGTGAATAGTAGAAATCAGGAATTTGAAAATAAATTTATGGCTTTGTAGGATGTGGTTTGGGATAATCTTCTTAATTAGAAAATGGCTTTTTACAAAGAAAAAAGAACAAAAATAAATAAAAACAATTAAATCGTTATATTAATGATAATTGTGGTCTCTAATAGTTCAAGTAGTTCTCTAATAATTCAAAGATACGTACTTCAGTGCCATCGGCTTCGGCCTGTTCTTCACGACCCCTTTGCTTGAATTTCATGCCACCCATATGCATGACGGCCGCGGTGATCTTGTAGATGTTATCCTTCTCCTCCTGAGTGAAGCCCAACACGTCGAAGGCTTGCTGTTACCAAAAAGAAGCTCTGTTAAATCTTTGTCTCGCGTTAGAAATTGTTTTAAATTACGAGGAGTTGATTCGCGCGAAATGTAAATTTTTGTAAGTTTTTCAGACGTGCTTTATACGTCTTCCAAATCTTCACTTGTTTAGAAAGAATTCTGCTTCGAAATTTTATCGTAGACGAAAAACCGATACACTTACTGGCAGAGATTTTCAGGGAATAATTTAACGACACTTTAACATAGATCGCGAATCAAATTCAGAAAAGAAATCGTTAGAGAAGACAATAACGATTCCTTATCACTCCTCGGACGTGATTCTCATTATCAATTTTGATTAACTTACGTGGATGAGTAAGAGTTAATGGAAACACACAAGGACAACACAAACGCTCTCAAGCACAGCGAACGATGTAATCGATTACGATTACTGGTAATAGATCGTTCGGTTACTGCCTGGGAGCTGCTTGAGAAAGAAGAGAGAAAGAGAAAGAAAGTCAGCGTGGCATAAAGCTCGATTTCGTCACAACATCAATTAAAATCAATTATTTTACGATCGATTGAACAATTTACTTTTATTTTTTTAAATTGAAATTCTAATAAATTGTATGACAATGTTTTTGAAAACATTTACTAGCTTAATTTTGTGTATTTCTTATAATATTTATTACATATAATTTGGTATAAGCTTTTGAATTTGATGACTATCAATTATTCAATTTTAAATCAATTGATCCTTAATCAATTAAAATTAATCTTGATCGATGTCGAAAATTAATTGGTTGATCGTAAAAATTTAACTTTAATTGCATGTCAATCGCTTTTTCCTTTATTTCCAGTTGTGTAAGTCTAGAAGAAAAATCGACTGACAATGGCGAAACCGATCAGAAGCGTTTTTGCAACAACAGCGAGCCAAAAAGCGGAAGCGAAGCTCGTGTTACATGGCGATAGCTCCTCTTTTCTAAGCTCCGGGTGTCAACGCAAATTAACACCACCTACGTAGTCTCATGTGACCACGAAGTGCTAAAAAAAGAGAAGAAGAAGAAGAAGAAAATTCGAAGATGACAAAACTGCGAGCTTGATCTTTAGATCGCGCTCGTTATAAATTGCCTCCTTTGTGGTAAAGAGGTCTTCAGGGTCAGCCTGAACAACAAGTTCCTCGCGGTCTTGCTTCCAACCCCCTCGCTCCTTTGAGGGGCAGCTTGGATCTTCTTTACGAAATTTAACGTCGCTCTCGATCGATGAAGAATCACTTCCTCAAGGTTGCGTCTCTGATCAAATCTACCAAAGTTTCAATCTGGGATGGAACTTCTCACAGGAAGAGTAACTACCATAGAGAGAGATGGGAGAATCAACGAGGTTTACAAACTACTGGGACATGATGTGATCGCTGAATCTCTTCAAATCGGGAGAGAATTTCTCTCGAGATTCCTTAAATCGCTCCAGATTAAAGAACTGGAGTAAGTATCAAAAAGGGGATAACTACTACTGGAGAAATTCGAAAATATTGTACTATTATGTACATAGTAGAGTTGTAGACATCAATAATGTAGCAACAATCTAAATTTATTAAAATTATTTTTGAATATCTATACATATATATTTAACATGTAATTTAATTTTATATTTTTTGAATTTCAAATTAATTTTGTATTAAAAATATAATATCAATTTTATTGAAATTTTAGACTTGTTTAAATGTTCCAAAAATTAAAAATTAAATAATAGATAAAAGTAAATGATTCCCATCTATTTACTTTGGTATTTTTGCATAAAAAAATAAAAGACAAAAATACTATGTTAAATATATTAAATTGATTAAGAATGTTATTACATCTTAAAATATATGTCCAACAATTAAAATTATTTTGTAGAATCCAATAATTAATTAATTCAGAAAATTAATGAGCTTTAAAAAACTGATAATTTTAGGTAATTGCACAAAATGTATATATTGTTGCTCATTATCGTCTGCATTTGTATAAACCAATATCTGGGACAGAAAAACAACGACGTCAATCTTCAAAAAGTCGTTTATCTTTTTAATACTAATAAATCATTGTTGTTTTATTAATAATTTTTTTATGTCATTATTTTTAAATTCTTATTAATTAAATATTCAGAGTATTTTGATTGACGACGTTGTAACTAGAAGAATGGACTCAAAGATATCTGACCCAAAGATATGGGACCAAATTTTTACAGGGCAAAAAGAGGGGAGGGGAAGGGGACATATTTTTTACAATCGGGATGATAACTAAGGACTTACGTCCGTCAGCAAACATTCCTCGCCATCGTCGACGTTGGGGATCGTGATCTTTCCTTGGGACACGTTGACATAGTCGTATATGTTGTTGGACAAGATACAATTATCTGCGAAGCATTTCGAAGAATAAAGTTGCGGTTTCAGAATTTGTTTCAGTCTCAGAATAACCGTTTTCTGAAAACCTTCGCGATTGAAAGATCTTTCTCGATCCATTCTTGATCGATCAGCGATTGTCAACTTGAAACGTTGAGCTTCGTCAATCAATTGTGCTGTCAATTTTTGAGACTCAAAGATCTATTATGTGGAAAGCCATTCACATCTTCTTTAAAAAGATTCTTAAAGATTTAAGTTCCGGATTTGAAATAACGCTCCATTATTGGAAAAATTTTTCCTTAAAAAATATATTTTCGAATAATAGTGCTTGCTCTTTTAAAAAATTTAGATAATAATTTTAAAAGAATTTTAAAAAATTTATTATTTTTCAAAAAATTTTCCCGTTTAACATTATTCTAAATTCAGAGATATATACATCTTTTAATTTTTTTATCAAGAAATTATATCTTTTAAGGAATTCTTTTAAATTATATTTAACAAGATCTTTTTAGAAGATGACTGAGTCCCAAAATGGCGAAAAAGACGAAGAGATTGCACTTGCGAGCGCGTGTTTTTCAACAGCCTGGCACGGGACGGGCGATAATAGAGAGATGGGCGTATCGGGGAGCGGGTAAACGGGGGTGATGAGTTCCGATCTTGACAGAAGAGAATACTTCTTCAGCGTGAGAAAGCCTCGCGCTCCCAATCTCCCCGCGCCCCGATTGCGGTGGCATGCAGCTTTCGCAGGCGGGGGGCGAGGGGGGTGACGAATCCTCGGCCAAACTGCAGCCTCTCTTTGCTTGTTGCTTGATTTAAAAAAAATCAAAAGAATAAGTCTTATCTATTGCACACTAAAATTGACTACAATTTAAAATTAAACCATCTGAATGAAAAAAATAAATGTTTGTTTAATTTCTTTAAAGATACCACAGTTTTGTAAATTAATTAAATATGCAATTGCGATTAAGAATGAAAGTAATCACTAAAATATTCGACTTCAATCGTTTCAACGATAATTACAGCACGGTTATCTTTCTCCTGTTAAGAGATTTTTAATATTTCTTCACCAATTCGATCAAAACTTGGTCCAATATAAGTTGATATCCTCAAATAATTTCGCAAGAAGCCACAAGGGAGTCTGAATTTCGCCAAGGCTCGAAGACACCCTGGGGGCTGGACTTACGTCCGTTGCTTCCATGTCTTCGCCGTCGTTGACTCCCGGAATTCTGGTCTTACCCTGGCTAATGTACCAGTAGTCGCCGATCCGGTTGCTCAGCATGGTCATTTCTGTATTAGTTCGTTCTTTTTTTTCTATCCACGCTCGATCTCGTATCGAGGCAAGCGAGCGATCGTGACCATCGTCGACATCCCAAGTCTCTTTGCCATTATCATAAAAAATGTTTCCCCTTTCTTAAGAAAACATTTTCTTAATCAAATTAATTCACTTGGCAATTGATCTGTAAATTGCGAAATGATGAAAAATTATTCACGATTAAATCGTTCGATAATTACTTCGATAGAATTAATTTGTATACTTTGGATTAAAAAGTGACTGGTGTCGTCGATGCTCGCGATAGAAAAAAAACAATAGCGAGTTATTGGCGGCGAGTACTTGCTGAAAAAAAATGATAGTGCGATAGAGAAGAAGAGAGAAAGATGAAGAAAAGAAAGAGAGAAGTTATAGTGAAATACGATGTCCGCATGTGACACTGTAAGAATACATCTGGTTAATCACGTGGCACATTGAAGAGCTGCAATGAAAATATAGAAGAGCAAGAAGAAAGAAACAGAGAAAGAAAGACAGAGAGAGAGAGAGAGAGAAACATTGAAAAATACAGATAGCACATAAGAAGAGATAATAGCACAAATATGTTTTTACGTATACAGAAAATACAGAATATGTAAGTAGAAGCCGACACAAAAAGAATTCAAAGTACGAAAAAGAGTCATCACTCGGCGTAGTGTTCAATGAGAGATAACACTTTTCCGGAAGCGGTCACTGTATACGGGGAAAGGCGAATTACGTATAGAGATGAGCTAGTGCTTAGAGAGTTGGACCAGCGAGCTTCGAGAATAGAGATTTGCGTACAAAGTGAAACGATTGACGTTGTTATACTAATTTTAGGAACAGACCCGAGACACATCTTATTTTATAAAAATGCATGAAAAACTTCGCGAAAATAAAATTTAAAAATAAAACAGAAGGAAAGATGCACATCTGAATATCAGTTACGTAATATTATCTTTACGATCGACACTTGTAATCGCTACGACAAATGTAATAATATTAATATCACGTAAAATCTGATAATATATGACGAAACGTAAAAATATGAAGGTATATATTGCATAAATATATGTTAAATAATTCTCTAAGGTGACGGTCCTAATTATGAGTCGTGTCCTAATTATGGGTCAAGTTTACAAAATTAAATGTTTTACAGATATACATATATACATAATAATAAAATTATAAAAATGTTTTTTGATTCTTTAATTTTTTTTATAATTATTGTAATATGAAATTATTTCTTCAATCATTGTTGATATTAATGAAAAAAAATCAAAACGTTTTTTAATTCCTCGAAATTATAATATTCTTAGTAGGTTGTATTTGATATACTGTAATGTTATACAAGCTAAAACAATGTAAATTTTAATATTATTGATATCAAAATAGTTTTACATTAAAGAAATTTCATGTTTCATCTGCCGACCCATAATTAGGATTAAGACATCAACATCTTTTAATATTTTTCCAAAATTCACAATCGGTATATTAAATATCTAATAATTTTTCTTTGAAATTACAATATTTACTGTTTACATTGACATTAAAAACTTTTTTAAATAATTAATCGTTAAATTTATACAAATTAATAAAAATAATTTTAACTTTAAATGACCCATAATTGGGACCGTCACTTTATATACAATGATTTAAGAGCGAAAAATAAAAGCCTTCGAAAGCTCATTTAATTCCTTTATCTCGATGAAATTTCATTTTGCTGACGCGATTACTGACGCCGGCTGGTCCAGATCGTTGCACTTACATCGGTAACCAAAAGCTCTTCGCCGTCATCGAGGCCGGGAATCGTTGTCTTGCCTTGCGATACAAAGTAGTAGTCGGTGATGTTGTTGGACAGCAGACACATCGCTACAAGGTGATAAAAAGAAAAGAAACATGCGGGTGGTTAGAACCGATGGTGGCCATGCTTCCTGGTGGCTTTCCATCGTGCTACCTAAGGGGATATCGTATCTACAGGGGATCTATGAACCCTTGCATGTTCGCGGGTTCTCTATACTGCGCCGCAGAGTGAGGGAAATACTAGGAAGTGCCACCTGTGCTCATCAGGGGTTCATCAGCTCGACGAAGAAACCATTAAACCGCCTGTGTATCTTCTTTTTTGCAAATTTTAAATTTTACTTTTATTCTTAGTTTAACTTAATATTTTTTTTGTGTAAAATGTTCCAATATAAATTTCTCGTCAATTTTTTTATTGTCTTTATGCAATGTTTCCGCAAATATTTTTCTATAAATTTATTTTATCGAATTGTTAAGAAACAGAATTTTATAAAATTTAAACTAACAGCTGTCAAAATGGTTTCTTCGTCTACACGTGATGTCAATGTCGGTACTCAGAATACTCGCTACGCTAAAAATACGGTTTCTACGGTATAGTTCTGCAAAATACCGCTACTCCCTTTGCGGATTACGCCTTGCTAGGAGGATGAAATTATATACAAAGTGTCCCAGCTCTCTCTCTCGCAGCGGAGAGATCTGCTATATACTAACACGCTATTCTACAAGAGATACGTGGCTGTCGTCGTCGAATTTCTACTGTAAAATAATAATTGTTTCATCTTTCTTCTGAAAAGACAAATCTAACTAGTAATAAATAAAACTTATTTCAATCGAATGAGACTTCTTCACTTTATCAGACTATCTAATTTATCTAAAAAAAAAAATTAGAAATAAAATTTAAAAATTCTAATTTTTTAAATTGGATTTATTTAGAAATTGTAAATTTTTCTAAATTTGTAATCAGTAATCTTCTTTTACTGACAAGAACTTCTGTAAGCTTGTCAAAATCTTGTACATTTCTTTACTTCAAAGTTATAAATAAAGTTGAGTATAATTAAATTTTTTTATTTGAGATTATTAATGAAAATTAATGTTGATTGGTAATAAATACAGCATAAAATAATATAACGAGTAAATATTAAGTTACATCTTCCGCTCGAGAAAATCGACCTCGATAGACACGCCTCTCTTTCAATACCCCGTTCTAGAGGCGTTACGAATTGCCTGCTACAGTTCCTTCAGGCAACGTGATATACAGTTAATCCAAGAAAACTGCCAGCAATCGAGTCTAAGGTATCATGTACAAGGATAGTAAAGATAAACGAGAGGCGAGAATCCTGCGATATATTCGTCATCGTCAGGTCCTTACGTCGGTCAGCAGACACTCCTCGCCGTCGTCAACATTCGGGATCGTTGTCTTGCCCTGAGATACGAAGTAGTAATCGTTGACGTTGTTCGATAGAAGGCACTGTTCTGTGTGGAATGAGGATAATTCGACAGTGAGACATTTCGCTGGTATGCTGGAGGAAAGAGGGCGACCCTCCGGGGCGATTGCACTCCGGATCGTTCACGTACGAAACCTTTCTCTTATCCAGGCTTCGCAACACCTGTCTCATCTTCCCGACCTGATCTTATTGATCAGCGAGCATTTGCGAATGCTCCGGAAATAATCGCTACCTTGAGAAAATTAATTTATCTCAGCTTCACTTGAAGGATAATTAATAAAATTAATTACGTTTAATTTCAGCAAGATAAAATCGAATGTTTTTACCAATGACATATTATCGATATCACTGCGTCATAGTAAACATAATTTTTCAATTAACGACAGAGATTTTTCAATTAATTTTTCAAATAATTTTTCCTATGTGTAATTATATTAATCTTCTTATTTTTCTCAAGGTAGCAATAATTTTTCAAATAATCCTAGGAGGAGAATATAATTCGTGGGAAGCGACGTGCGAATCCTGTTTAAATTTTGATTCCTGTTCAACTTTCTTTCTCGCGGAATATTGATGATCTTACCCTTTAGCCCTTTGACTGATCCGGACATCATTTGATAGAAGATGTGATAGGAACGCTCGAGAGTTTGTTGAGAGATTACACGAGCCTTCTCCAACAGATCTGAGAAAGAGGGCATTATTTTAAAAATATACTTTTCACGCGAAGAAATAGGGGAAACCGGGGCTTTTCGTTAA